>JARHVA010010560.1:90000-97500 GCA_037957365.1 Torreya grandis | reverse complement strand
TTATATATATAGGTGGTTATTTTGTTTTTTGCATTTAGACTGAATATTTTATATTATATCAACTTGATCTTAAATATGATTATTTATAATATTGTATCTAAATGCTAAAATTTATTTTCAAAAACTTAGATTTGAAATTTTATATTTAGAAATTTATGTGGAAACTATTTTGGAAACTATTAAATAGATATATCTATATATACAAATAAATAAGGTGAATCCTGTTATGAGATAATGTTATACATAGACCATTTTTGATATTATCAAATGTATATATTTATATATTTCTATGTATGTAAATATATATACTTATATATAAACATGTTTAATTATATAAGCTTTAATGAGACTCTTTAAGTGAAGATACGAACATGAGAATGAAAAACTTGTAGAGACAGAAATTTGAAGTGAGGTTTAATTGAAATGTTGAGTTACTCACATCCCCCATATGTTAAAACTGGTGCATATGACTAAACAAAGATATCTTAAAAATTAATTATCCTAATTCAATTGAGTGAATGAAGAAAAATTATGTTATAATTAATATTGTGATGAAGTTAGTTTCATTTTATTATTTGGTATAGTTTATCTATTTCCCTCTTATTATGATATATATTGCCATGATTAGGAGGAACATTGTTTTTCATCATTATCTTCTTTATAACTCTATAAAATAAAAGAAAAAAATTTGTGAGGGTGTTTTTACTTGCTAAGTGTAAGCTGACCCATCATTATCAATTCTTAGTGCAAGAGAAAGAATTACCAATGGTAGATAAAGTATAGATATATTATGTTTGTTATGTTAGAATTTGAAATGTATTGAATGCTATTTAATTTTTGCTTTAAATTGATAATGATTATAGGGTTTTTTTCTAATTAGGACATTTGTAAAGTTTACTTCTTTGGGATTGTCTTTAACCTTGAGTTATCTTACTATTGAAAAGATCTATGTTTTAGCTTATGTTATTGATCACCATAATGGTTGTTGTAATATTCTATAATATAAATGTACAATGGTATTTATTAATTTAAGTTGACATCAGATTATTTATAATACTTAATGCATTATCACTAGATGTAGGTTAGTTCTTGACTAATAGAGTTATTTATAGTAGTGTTTGGAAACTATTTTATCTATGAGTCGAGAACCTTGTTGAGTAGGTCAACTAAATATTATTTAGGTGGTAAGTAGTAATAATTGGATAAAAAATGTTATAGTATCTAAGATTCATATTTGTATGATACATTAGTTCTTATAACACATAATTAAATAGTAAAATAACATTGAGAACATTATATGTCAAGATAACATTGATAATCATAGACTTGGAATATAAGTGAGTTTAGCTCACTTTCATATTATAAAATTATGGATTAATATTAATGTGTAAAACTAATAAAAAATTAATATTGAATTTGACCTACATAGTTGAAACTAAGGAGCAAAGTTAATAAATTTAACTCAGGATATTTTGGGTGTCTTGACGTGAATATTGTGACTCCCTTAGCTTAAGCATTGTAGTAAAACTTTTTAGTGGGTTTCCTCAGTAGGTCATTAGGTACCCTTTGAAATATTTTTATTGGAATATAAATGTATTTGAGATTTAAATTTTATCTTGTGAAACACACAGATAGATATATCATCCTCTAGGATTATTTGGTGGATGGTTGGGTGAATGTATGCACTTCTATGAGATTCCATGCAAGTTTACATTTTAATTCAATTTAGAGATAGGCTCTAAATTAATACCCAAACTTGAGTTTTTATGAATTAGAAAATTGTAAGCTCTAGATTTATCTTATGTGAATCAGAATCTATAACCAATTTTTCTATACCTCATTCTTATAATTTTTGGCAGATTCAATTTTAGAGGTAATTGGCAATTTTTTGCACCTATTTCCCTTTTCATATTTTGAAGTCGATTCAAAATAAAGTTGCCAAAATATCTAGAGGAGTCTTAATTGAAAACTAGAATTTTAGAGTGATTTATTTTACCTTTATATATATATATATATATATATATATATATATATATATATATATATATATATATATATATATATATATATATATAATTTTAGTACTTAAAAACATCCTTATTATTTTTAGTGACCCTATTTCTAAACTGAGTTTATTCAAAAATTACTTAGCAGATCATTTTTCAATGTAAAAATCCATTTAGAATGTTGATATATGCTAGCCTTTAAATTATTATAGGTTATTTCTATAGGTTTATAAAGGTATCCTATAGTTAATGTATTATGTAATAGCTTCCATAAATACTATTTACCTCATGGAAGTATTTTTTCCATCACCATTTCATAGGTGATTTAATGACTTTGAGACTAGTCTAAGAGGTGAGCAAGTCAAGTATGTTTGCTTTAGAATTGGTATTTCTACTTTGAAAGGAATGGATAACCTTGAATAATGTATTCATGGGTGGTATGATAGTTATATGATATTTTGATTGAAATATGATCTTGGTTTCTCTCTTAGTTTTATCATGCTTAAGGTTATAGTTTGTAATGCCTCCTTGTCAATGAATCATTGGTAAGTTAAGTTTCTTACCATTAAGGTGAAATTCAATGTTAGTATCAATGGAATAAACTCTACTTAACAACCCTTGAGTATTTAATTAAAGTGTAGTGCTAAAAATGTATTCTAGTGTAGTCAACACAAATTTATTAAAGTGAGCTTATCAAACACCTTGATGAATCTTGTATTCCATGGTTAGTAGGAGACATATATTGAGTGTCATTACATTATATTAAGGTTGCATTGCTAGTGGGAATGAGTTATGATATGCATGAAATCATAGCGTACATGTGTGTGGATGAGTTAATAGTTGGAGTGTTCACTTGTGTGAATATAAAGTTACACACCAAAAAATAAATAATAGTGCTTTTGAGAGTGTTGTTTATGTTTTATTGAGGTGAATTTTTAGGCATTGCATTTTGGTATCAGAGCTTGGGTTCAACATTGAGAGTTTTGTGAGTTGTGTTTGGTATTTGTGATGAAGTTGTGAAACTTATCATCATAATATTGATGTTCATTTATACTCACAGGGAGTTGAGATCATAAGTTGGACTATTGATCATGTGGTTGGAGATTGGGTAAAGTTCCTATGAGTTTTAGATTGGTGAATTCATTGTTATTTCTATAATTTAAGTTATTATTTTATGTAATATATATTTATTTATACAAGATAGTGTATTTTAATGTTGATTAACTATGTAATTTCTACTTATGTACTTATGAGGTATTTTTTTTATCTTAATGCACTCCCGTAGTATTCTATTATAAATAACTAGCCTTATTTTAATGGGGGAGTATTGACTCATTTTCCTTAAGATTTTGTTATGGTATGATTAAAATTTTTGAATTTTTTTCTCTTATTTACTATTACATTATTCATGAGGTATAGAGATGATAGTGTTGTTGTTAATGATGAAGAAGTGATAAATATATATGGTATGTTGTGGTTATTGGTTTGTCTAGGTAAATTAGTGAGATATATAAGGTTTTTGACTATATGTTTATATCTTAAATTAGTTATGAGGTGATATTATATCTCTTAAATTGATTTTACTTTGATCCAAGCTTGATCTCATCCAACTTAACCTATTTTGAAACCGTAAATAACCTTACAGTGTTAAGGTGGTAATAATAGGTAGATTATCTACTTATCCAATTGATGGAATGTCATTAAATGAATAGTTAAAATATATCTCTTATTAGTGTGAATAACGTATCATTTAATAATACACTATGTAGTTATTCAAAAGGCCTAGTTAATAACTTATCAGTTTGTTTTAATATAGCCAATTTTTCTTTTGTTTGGAAGATATTGATGGATTGCATGATTTTTGTTCCTTGAGGAGTTTATGACTTGTAGGGTGCTTCGAGACATGGAAATACCTTGAGTAAACCTAAGTTGTCTATGTTCATGACTTTATATCACTTTATACTGGTTCCTATTTTTATTAATCTTATTTTGAGATTAAATAAGAATGTTTTTTCCTTTTTTGTGGATATTTTGAAACCTATCATTGGTTTCATATATCTATCTAGGAATCAAGTTGTCTAATTAATAGAGTCATTATGGGATTTTTTACCTTGTGTTATATCTAAGAAGGAAATTTGAATTAATAAACTACAAAAAATGACAAAAAATTGAAAATAAGCAATTAATATTGAATCAAGTAATAACTTGTAACCTTACTCAGTCAGAGATTACTTCATGAGGGAGTAATGATTATGGTGATTAACTTGATTATGTAGTTAGATATTAGATTTGGCATGGGTACTTCTAGGAAGTGAAATTAGAACAAGGTAATTATGATAAATAGGGTATTTGGTGTTTTTTATATTTACAACAATAGGGAATAGGTTATGTCTTGTGATTGGTTAGATATGTTATAGTAATTCTTGATACTTATTCTTGTTCAATATATTTGAAATGAATTTAGTTGTACTAGTTTCATCAATTATGGGTATTATTGTATGATACATTTGGATAGTTTTGTTTTTGATATTCCTACAATGATAAATACATTTATGTTAGGAAATACTAAATGGAAACAATTGATATTAGATCTTACTTCTTTAGAAAGACTTGTGCATTTTGGTATGAGACACTTTGATCATTTGAAGAAGGTTGACACGTATATTATTTTGTGGCTACAATAGAGGATGATGATGGAAAATAATGACATTAGAGATAATATATCTATTGTTTGGGCATATGAGCTTGCCCTGAACTTATGTGAAACCCATAAATTATGTTATTTTAAATTTTGTCCCAATTTCCATGAAACTATGTAAGCATAGTATTTAAGTTATTCATGTGTAATCTTAATGTGTGAAGTTGTGTGCATTTATAATTATAAGATTTTGTGTAAACCCATGTAACACTTGTACACACATTAAACCTTATAATTTATGGAGATATGATATTTAATTAACCTTATTGTGTGAATGTCATGTGTATATGATTGAGTACTTGTATGATGTTATGTTGTTAAGTCCAGTTGTATAATTGTGTATGTGTTATGGCAACATTGTATGTAACCCATATGTGTAAATTTTGAGTGAAATAACAACCCTTCCTAAGATCAACTAATATCTAAATGGAACTAATGATTATGATGATGTTTAGTTATAAGCTATGGTATAAACCCTCCTTGTATTACTTTGGAACATTATGATACTAGATGTGGAGATTATTAGTGTTTATTCCATTTTGATAGTTTGAATATTATAACAGATGATAGTGGTCAGTGGGAAACACTTAGATAGTTCTCACTTTATAATACTTTGGTTGTATACATTCAACAAGTTATGTTTTTTCCATTTTTATTTTATATAGACTATGCTAATTGACATCAAACGGTTTACATGACAGTCAAGATGTGAGTTAATATGACTAATTTTGGTTACTTTCATAGCACTGGGATGTTATGTACAAAATTTGTTTAATTGATATTTATTGTGACACTATTATATATAATGATGTACGATTATTATATTACATTTGGGAGGTAATTTACAGGTATTTTCTTACCTCTGGGAGGTAATAGATAGTGTTCCTCATAACTCTAGGAGGTAATTGACATGCCTCAAACCTCTATGAGGTAATCAAGATATCTCTTATCTCTGGGAAGTAATTAAGATGATTTTATTCCTTCTCCCCTTGGATCACTTGTAAAGTCACATAGTGTGTGTGATGTGATCTATTTTCATATATGTTTTGCCAAAATTATTTTAGTTGATTGCACTTTATCCTTAAATTGATTTGGAAACTAGCATTTTATTTTATTTTTTTGAATATTTTAATCAATTATATGATTATGGAAGTTTTTGAAACTAACAGTTTGGATTGTTGTTGAAAATATTTTGATCACTTGATCTCATTTTTATTGGTTTATGATTTTACATGATCAACTTTTTTTTTAAATTATTTATTTCAGTGACTGTTGTGTTAGTTTCCTATGTAAATGTATGTGCATAACTATTATGTTGATGGCATGGTATGGGGGAGAATAAGTATCTTAGAAAATAGCTAGTGGGATTAGGATGGGAAACCTATTTCACAAATCAAGATACCATCCTTTCCACTTCACCAAATATGATGGTTATTTATTACATATTATTTTGCTATAATAGAGGTCTAAGTAGTGATGATTATGTTTATTAGGAGGTATAAGGTAGTATGCTGATGATTGAAAGGTATAAGTATGTGATTTTCATATAGCTATTTTTTGGTCATCTATGTATATGTTTGCTTCTATCAACATAGTTCAATGATAGAATAAATTTTCATATTTTAATATGCTTCAATATTGATGTATATCATTCATAGGGATTATTCTTATGTCAACATATTGTAGTTTCACCATGGGATGGTGCTAAGATTTGTAATTATGATTCATGATAGGACAAAATTTTGGTTATACATACTACTATTAAGAATTATGTTATGGCAAAGTATCTTTTAGATTTAGATGATAGGGAAACAAAGTGGATGACAATATGGCCATTTGACACTATGTTCCATAACTATTTAAAGAAATGACATTATAATTATTGATTTAAAGCAAACACTAATCATAAAATATATTGAGTAAAATATTCATAACATTGAGAGATGTAAATAACCCTATAATTTAAATCATGAAAGCTCGGTTAATTCTAAACTCAAATTGTTATTGCACCCATTGGCTAGAGTCCCACATCAAGGATGATGTTTTTATAAGAGGGGGAGAATGTAATACCCATGTGCCAAACTATTGTAGACACAATCATCCGTGTTACATTATTTTAAGTAGAGACCCTTTTAGGTGGGTGGAAATCTTGGCAAGAGATACCTAGTGTTGTCCTAGGTGTGTCAGATTCTAATTGTATGCATTGTGGAATTAATTATTTTTTGATTGATGAGTGGTTTTATTGGACTAATCTAAGATTATGATTTGAATCATGATATAATTGTATTGTTGTGTGTGTGTGTGTGTGTGTGTGTGTGTGTGTGTGTGTGTGTGTGTGTGTGTGTGTGTGTGTATAGTTTATGATTTGAATCATGATAAATATATCCAACAATACAAGTATATCATGATTCAAATCATAAACCTAGATTAGTCCAATAAAACCACTCATCAATCATAAAATAATTAAGTCCACATATATATTTGTGTGTGTGTGTATGTTACTAGTTATTGATTATATTATGGATGTTTTTGCACATCAGTTGTATGAGATGTTGTCTATTGAATACATCAGTATGATAATTCTAGACCTCGAATATAATATTATTATTATATGTGTTATAATTAAATATATATTAACAACAAAGTACCAATCATAGGTAAAATTCTTTGTGCTTGTCTTTTGTGTGAATGAACAGAGGAGAGATATTGGGGTTATATAGATAAATGGCAACTGAGATCAAGTAATTGATGATCTTAACTATTTAACTAGTTACCATAAATCATTAATGATTTACT
>JARHVA010010560.1:0-85000 GCA_037957365.1 Torreya grandis | reverse complement strand
CAAGATTTAATTAAGGTTTGATTATAATTCTCAAGTGTTTTGATTTTACTTACTATTACATTATTATGAGGTATAGAGATGATAAAGTTATTGTTAATGAAGAGGAAGTGATAAATATCTATGGTATGTAATGGTTTTTGGTTTGTCTAATTAAATTAGTGAGATATATAAGGTTTTTACTATAACTTTATATATTGTATTAGTTATGAGGTGATACTATACCTCTTGAATTGATTATTCTTTGATCCAAGCTTGATCTCATGCAACTTGGCATATTTCAAAATCATAAATAACCTTACAGTGTTAAGGTGGTAATAATAGGTCTATTATATACTTATTCAATTATGGCATAAGCTACTCTTTGGCTCTTTTTGACATACATTATTATATGTATTAGCATATTTTTGAGTACTAATCATTTGATACTTACATATAGATATTGATTTGATGTTATAATGTAGTAGCATACTATAATCATGTATAATGATGATGCCATCAGTATAGTATTATATTATGATATTTATTCATCTTAGATTTACATGTATATATGTTTTTCATGTAGAGAAGATATTGTTGATGCCATGTATTGGTGGTTGTAGGGCTCATAGGTATATGAGCTAAGGTGGTAGTGGATTTTAGCAATTAGGGTAATAACAGTGGATGTAGTGAGTATTTGGGTAACACCAACACTAGATAATAAATATAATAATAATGAGCCATCTAATCCTTGAGCAGTTGTAGCATGCCTGCTGTCTATCTTTTTATTTATTTATTTATTTTTAATCTTGATTGATATTTTTACCTTTTTATTTTATTTGATTATAGTTGTATCTACATTTAGTTTTTATTATTTTCTTTGATTGGTGTCTTGTGTGTGTTGTCTTAGTGATAAGTTTCCTTTTTATCTCAACTATCATTTTTTTAATTCTAGATGCTAAGGGGCTCAAATAATTTAAATATCATATTGGGCCTATTAACTCATTACTTTCCATGGATAATATTGTGATTAAAAATGTTAATCTAAGTCATTTTATCTTAGTTTTATTTCTAAGAGACCTCAGACAGGTTAATACCATGCATTATAATAGAGCGAGACTCCATAATGGTCTTGATTTAATAAATCCATGAGAAAGAAGTAACCCATGCATAATGTTATATATTAAATAAATTTTTGTTAGGCCATGATGACCATAAAAGGGGTTGTGGACTTTGGCCATGCATTATAGTTAAAATATAAATAATAAATTATATCTATTTATAAATAAATAGATAAATAAATCAAAAGAGGAAATCAAAAATTAAAAGTTAATGACTAAGGAAAATAATGGCATCAGGGGTTGACTCCTCACCCAAAAAAAGAGTAATCAATTAGTTTGCTTGGATATAAATGTCATTCTATTTTGTTGGCTTATGCAAAAACCTTGGAGGGAAAATGGTGGGCATGGAGAGTAATGGAGGCTCAAAATTCATCCTAGCAGGATTTAATATCTTGGAAAAATTCATGCCTAGGTATAAGGAAGAAAAAATGAGAGAAAGCCATGGAATAAATGGATGAAGTTGGGAAAAAGTTTCATTTTTATGAAGGGAAATCAAGGAGAAGTTTATTTTCTTCTTCATAGGGAATATTGTGCCAAGTGATGAATTTTTAATTCTTGCTAGAGTTTTGTCTTTTATGGTTGTTTAAGTCTCCCAAACTCAGTTAAAATATCAAAAGAAAATATTATTATAGTTTAAAATCAATTTAATATTTGGAGTTTCATATCTAGTTATGGGTTAAAATTACCCCTAGTGTATAAGGTTTAAAAATCACTTTATTATTGAAATGCCTTTAGGGATAAAATATTAAAACCTTGTATATTTATTTTATTTTGTTCATGACAAGAAGTGTTATCTTAAAATGGCTTGTTGAGTGTTTTATTTTTTGTGTGGTATTTATTTAATGGCCAAATGGGTGTCTCTTTTCTATTGTACTTATTTTACAAATGTTAGATTTTTATTACTGCTATTTTATTGGACATGAGTGTATATAAATTTGACCCTACTGATCTTTATTATCATTTTGAGTAAATATGGCACCATAGCCAAGCTTGTATACTTTTTATTTTGGCTTATTTTTCTTGTATTTTGGTATATTTAGAGGTATTGGTACAAAGGCATTATTTTCCCTTATTTCACCTCTTTTATTTTTCTTGATTGGGTTAAAACATAATTGAGCTTACTACTTTTCTCTTGGTTAAAAAAATATAGATCTAGGTATTTTATCTTATGTTGGATACTTTATAGATTTAGTAGGCTCATTTATGCAAGTGTTACTTGTAAAATTTTGGTGTAGTATTGTTGGTATTATGGGTGTATGATGTTAATATCACTATGTTTGATGATGTTATGTAACTAATATAAATTTCTCAATGATGGCTAGAAATATATTTCTCACACCTTTTCCCAAAGTCCAAATCCCTGACTCCACCACCCAACTGATGGTTGGTGTGGTGAGGGCCACCAATTGGGGGGCTCATAGGATGGGTTAGGTTAATATGTATGGATCATGTGGTAGCCTCTCTTTCATTATGGGTTTGCATGATGTGGTTGGATCTATTCTTATATGGTTGTAGTGAGTAAATGCTTTCTTGTAACATGTTTAGAAATTACCCTTTATACGTATAATTCATGCAACAACCTCTTGCAAATATGAAAGAGTATGTTGCATTCTTTATATAAACCTGAAATTGAAGTAGTTATTACTCATAAATTATAGAGTGATATCAAAAACAATTTTTAGGTTTTATTCTCCTCTATTTAACCTTTGAAACACATATTTGGAGTATTTTTTATTGAGTATTAAGAGATAAATTCAAATTCTAAAATGATTGTATTTTTGTTATTTAAAAAGAGAAATATGCTACTATATTTTTTTTATTTAAATTTTAAAGTTATCATTTTTACTTGTTAATTTTGTAGCATCCAATTGTAATATAAAAGGTTATTCAATCTTAGTGTACCTCCAAAATTATGTCAATGGTATGAGTTGAGTATTATTGATTGTCATGACTGAGTCACTTTTAGTCTATCATTTCATTATAGACACTAAAAATTATAAGTGTTAGCATGAATATCATGATGAAGGTTTGATAGTGTTTATATTCAATTAATAAGACAAAAGAATAGTATGCAACGAGGAACATTCAACCGAGTTGTGATATTGAAAAGTTATTTATCATATTATTTTGATGTAAGCTTATAGGAAATTAGATAATATTTTTGTGGATTTATTAAATTATAATTTTATCTCGTTGATGGATGTAAATAACTTCTTATTATTGGCTTGAGAAAATTGGTGGAATGGTTAAACAAAGATCTTGTAAAACCTTATGCATTATTATGCATGTGCATAACTTGTTTAGAATTAAGGACAAAGTTGATCCTGTAGGTACTTGGTAAAAGTTGAATTTCTTGGAATTATTACATTATGATAAATAAAATTAGTAAGATATAACCAAGTTAAAATGAACTTGAGTTGATTACTAGATGGGTGTATGAATTTTTAGTGTGCTGGAATTTAATTTTGAGCTGTGTAATCTATTGATTTTATTATTTGTATGGCTATAGTAAGAGTTTTTATTATTTTTTAATAGCTGTAATAAGTATTTATTGGTGCTAATTATATTGTATTTGGTGTTGGAAAGTGGTCCTATGAGATAGAAATAGCGTAATGTTATTGCATGAATTTTTTGGGCATGTATTATGCATAATAAATAATTTTTAATTTTTAAGAGGAAGGTTGTTAATAAAATAACAAGTTTGATTCATTACACTACAAGTATAAAGGAATGTGTGATTGTGAATCTATGCATTCTTGAATCAATTGATTAGTGTTCATGAAACTTTAAAAGGAAATGATTATATATTTAATTATTTCATTTAAGTTGTGTTAAAAACACTTGATATTATAGTCATACATATTTATCCTAAGAAGGATTTAAAAAGTTGGTATTCTAATTTTGATCAGTGTCATACATATAGATCTTGCAAGTTTGGATTTCCTTAAATTGATTGAGGCATGAGTATATAATTAAATAATATCCAAACTTATGTCTAGTGTTAAGTGTAAAATTAAACAAGGTGCAATGATACTTAAATTTACAATATCTTGGTATAAAGATCTATATAATATAGTACCATTTAATATCTCATATATGTATGAAGTTTAATGAGAAAGGACATCCTTGGAAGTTTGTACATTCTTATAGAATGATGTAGACATACCTTATCTTAAATGATCTAATTATGGTTAAGACCTAAATTTATTTGTGCAATGATTCTTTTGTATTATGAGTCTTGGATTTTAAATGCAATGTTGTATGTTTTGATTACTTGAATATTGTAAATGGTGTATTAAGATACTTATACATGTATAAATTTTTTTATGGGTGCCTTATACAAACCCCAACCATGCATAGTGAATTATATTCATAACTTTGCTTGAATTTTGAATGAAGTGATGCTAAAAAAAATTGGGGTCATTTCACCTAGTATCAGAGCCTATGTTTAAAGGTATTTGTTGAGTTTTTATGCATTGCACTTATTTTAACATGTGCTTAAATAGTTGGTTGAGCTTTTGTATGATGATGCATACCCTTACAAAGGGACTATGTTGTGTAATGTACTTTGGATGGCTATAAATACACCTAATGTATATTTACATATCCTTATGGAGGTTTATTTTACTAACTTTTATGTTTATGCCTTATGGTATTTGAATACCACCTATATTTCTCTATTGTCTTTCTAAGACTGAATTTAAACTTTGTATGCTAATGTGCATAATAAACCAGGGCTGGAGTTATATGCCTTGTATAGACTAATACATGTCTTATATGCTTGAAAGGTCATGTGTGACCCTTATAAATTCACTTAACCTCTTTTATGAGTTGATTAGTGTTTTTTTTATTCAAGATTAAAGTGCTTAAAGTTCCTATATTATGGAATGTGTATATGTGTGAGTGTGTATGTAGAAATCAATAAAAATTTTGTAGTTAATCTTATAACCCTATGGGATATTAATAATTCCCTAAAAAAAATATGTTGATCTTCATATCCTTGGCTAAATTCACCCTTTTCTAATTTTGGGTTTTATTAATATGGGTCTCACTTGACTATCGATTGACCTGTATGGGTGGTTCAATATGAGTTAATGTGAAAAACACCACTATTGGAATTTAGAACAATAATTTGATAATTATTGGAAATGTTATTGTGACATTAATTCCTTGGAAGGTTAAGGGACGACTTATACTTGGGAGGCTGGTTGAGGAGAGAGTGTACCTAATTTACTTGAGTAAAATCATCTAGTTTTAAAATCTTTATTGGTCAGAGATTGATTTGAGCTTTTTGGGTTATTAGAATAAAATGGTTATTGATTACCATTATTAATCTATTGGATATGCATTAAGATAACTTAATAATAATTTTTGGAAGAGAAATAAATTTAAATGAATTTTTGATTATCAAGACCACTTGGTGAGTTGTTGAATATTGATTCATTTACTAGTGGTTTGTTAATTTGATAATTAATCTCCTAAATCCTATATTGGACTAAGTTATAAATGAAGTTATTACATAGAAATTTGTGATTTTTGTGGTTTTTTTTACTCTCTTATTAAGTGAAGTCTTGAATGGAATTAGTAGGCCTTATTTTTATCTTAAGGACCTAATTGACAACTTGGCAAAGTTGGCTTATTACGGATTTTAGCATGTTAACCATATTTATTTTAAACTAATAAACTAATTTTTGAATCAAGATTGTCTTAAATTGATACCCTTGTTATTGAATATAATCCTTGTAGATAAAAAAGGAATAAAATATGAATTAAGGCTCAACATGTTAAGTGTGGTTGGAATGGTATCCTAGCTCATTATTGGGACTTATTTGGCACAAGTATAAGCTAAGAAAGAGATTTGTTTCATGACTAGTGCTTATGAAGCATTGTTTTATCCAAGGTAGTGAATTTAAAATCAAGATCAAAAAGGTTTTCTTGACCAAATATTGATATTTTGTTGAATTAATAAATGATGGGTTTCTTTAACCATCTTGAAAATTATAAAAATGTTGAAGTTTGGTGATCCCATCATAATTAATGACTATTATGGGTATAATTTTTATAATATTATATTCATATGAATTGAATAATTTGGTGTAATATATGCCTAAATGCATGAATTATTGAGTTGATATAGCACTCTTGTGATGAGTGGCATTCTATTGAGTAATACAAGTTAATATGCATAAGATGCTCATGGTTAGGCAAGGTTGTTCCAAGGTAAATCTGCCCTTGGGAGGTGGTGTAATTAAAGACTAAATGTAGAAAATTGTAAATAAAGCCCAATGAGGTAATGTTGAAATTTGTAGAAATAATTATAAAATAAGATACTTCTATTATTAATGATATATCTTGGGTAATTAAAAGAAAATTTATTTCAAAAGAATAATTAATTATTGATTTTATGTATCTATTTTTTTTAGCTATGGCAAGTAGGTGTATGTTTTGATTGTGTTTATGTGTCATTATAAGTCATTGGTTACAAATATTCAAATGTTTTTTTAAACAAAATTATAACTGGTGCTTGGGTAGCACTATTAGGTCTAAGTGATAGACTTGTAAGCAAGATAAAGAAGATTTTTTTGGTTGAAATTTTATTATAATTGGTTTATTGTAACCATCATGTAAACTTAAAGTGAATAATTATTGTGTTTTATGATATTGAGGTACTGAAATCTATGAGTTTTAGATGAAATTAATGATTGTGGGAAGCTGAAATTTCCATGGTACTAATATAACATTCACCTTGATCCTTTGTTAATTCCACCCTTCCCATGGCCATATTGTGTAGGATAAATAACACTAGTCAACCATTCACTTATTTAGGCAGGCCAATGAGGGGACTAGTGATAAAAGTTTGCTCTTGGATTAAGAGGATAAATGCCTAGTGTTTGATGATGGATTTATTAGATGATCCCTCATATGATACTTTAATTATGATAGCCTTGGGAGGACCAAAGGTGTGAGTCAATCCTAGAGGGCAAAGTGGGGGTGAATATCACTGACTTTCTTGGACAAGTTAGAGAGTTTTGGGGATCTCTTATTGTTATCAATTAGCATGAGCCATCTATCCATGATTTATGAATATTGTTGGTAAATTTTTTAGAACTTGTGGAGATATATTTTGGGCTTTTTTGGAACATAACCTCCCTATAAGGAAGGTGATCATAATTTGATATCCCTAGGACTTATTATGTGGTACTTATGATGGATATTTAGTGTCATTTAGATGACATCTAAACATCAAGTGAATTGATAAAATTCATGGAGCCTTGTGCATCACTGGTAAGTGTGCTTGTGTGTTGTGATGTGAAAATACCCTTAAAATAAATTATCAAAATAGGTAAATAAACATGTGTATCATATTCCATGTGGTTTCTTCATTACATGTAAAATGATTGTATATTGTGTAAACATCTATGTTATATGTGATTGTGTTAGACCATGTAACTTTGTAATTTATCTATTTTATCAAACATTATTGCATAATTGTTTCATGTATATATATCATAGAACAAGTGTGACCTTATGTTGTTAAATCTTTATATGAAATAGTGTGATCATGAACTACCTTATTACATAGCTTTTTTCTTTCAAAAAAAAATGTCTATTAATTAAATCTATTGGGGTATAATATTATATTTTATGGGGTAATCGTGCATCACTACTCTAGTGATGAGTATTGATGTAAGTGTGAGGTTGAATGTGGATAATCATTATATACACATTTATTTAGACTAGGTATGGGTTAGGAAGTGGAGTCTCTCATATGCTGAAAATCCACTTTTCCCCTTTGCGTGAGGTATTCACCTGATTCATTCGAGTGTGTGTACCATGTGTGCCACAAGTTGGTTATGGGATATTCATGCATAATAATCACCTTGTGTATTAAGTGTTACCTTATCCACCTATTGAATTTTTTTGTAAAAGTAACATATATGACCTTGATGTAGCCTTGTGAATCACTAGTTGGCCTGATAAGTTAGATTCTTATGTAATATTACAAGGTTATCCTTGTTGTAACGTAGGTACGTGTTGGCTTGTAAATACAAGCATGTTATGTCATGAAATTGATTTTTTATGATAAAATACTCTTGAAATGGAAATTTTTATCTATTTAGAGGCATGACTAGCATGTATGCCTATACTCAGAAGGAGTAATGTAAGGTCTTGTTCAGGTAGTTTTGAAATTCTTAGGTGTTGCCAAGAAGTAATTATAAAATGATGGTGGGATTGGATCCCTATAACCATCATGAGAAATTAAAAATTTATTGGATAACATGATGAAGAACTTGAGGGTTACATATGAGTGCCTAGAATGGCCTCTTTAATGTTCTGTGTGGTTGGTGCGAGACATTGTACTAACCCAAAAATTATGCAAATTTTGGCAACCATAATGGTATGGTTGGTTGAGTGTTAATTTAATTTGGAGATAAATGACAATAAATTATTCATAAATCATAATTTAAAGTGGTGGAATAACCATATAACAAGTATGATTAATGTAATGGGTTTATATTTTGTGGTGAATATTACAAATTTATGCTTAGGACATAACTAATTTTTATGTAAAATGCCTCAGATGTAGCTATTTCATGCTAAATTAGTTATTATAAATTATATATTATTAACTGAGCATAAATATTCAATTTATTTCAATTTCAACTATTAAATTACTAGTTTATTAGAAAATATGTCCATTTTATGATGGAAATTCTTAAATGAAATTGCTTTAGTTTCAAAATTATGATTTTTTGAATCATGCTAAAATTATGTGAGAGAATGTATAAATTTAACTATTTATGAGTTCTCTAAAACATGATATTTAATCATATGAGGTTGAACATGTCAAAAAGGTTGTAGTATAATTGTTTTAGATGCTTTGATCTGATCCTTTTTCCAATGGTTATGGAAATTTGTGAATCTTTATGTAAGAAAGCATGAAATAATGTATCTCTTATTTTAAGGATTTAGATTTTGTACTTAGTTGTTGTGATTTTTGTAAACTAATATAATATTAAAATATCAAATGGCTGATTTGACTCTTAAAAGAATAGAGAGATTCATCAAATCCTAGTACAATGGGACCTATTGAGTGAAAGAAGTGCCACATGGAAAGATGCATAATTGTTTAAACAACATTATCCATGACTATTTTTTAATTTTCATCAAGATGACTCTTCATTAAGGTGAGGAGGATGTCTTAACCTACTATTTAATTATTTTTGACATACATTATTATATGTATTATCATATTTTTTAGTACTGATCATTTGATGCTTATATATAGATACTAATTTAATGTTATAATAAAGTAACATACTTTGATCATGTATATTATTGATCTCATTAGTATACTATTATATTATGATGTTTATTTAGCTTAGATTTACATGTATATACTTTTTTCATGTAGATCAAATACTATTGATGCCATGTTTTTGTGGCTATAGGGCTCACAGGTACATGAACTATGTTGATAGTAGATTTTGGTAGTTAGGGTAATAATGGTGGGGGCAATGAGTAGTTAGGTAACACCAGAACTAGATAAGAAATATAATAGTAATGAGCCATTTAGTCCTTGATCACTTGTAGCATACCTAATGTCTCTCTTTTTATCTTATTTTATTTATTTAATATTGATTGATATTTTTGTCTTTTTATTTCATTTGATTATGGTTATGTCCACATTTAATTTTCAGTATTTTCTTTGATTGGTTTCTTGTATGTGTTGGGTTAGTGATAAGTTACCTTTTTATCATAGTTGTCATTTTCTTTATTTTGGTTGTTAAGGGGCTCAAACATATTAAATATCATACTGGGCCTATTAACTCATTACCCACCATGGATTATATTATGATTAAAATTACTTAATATAAGTCTTCTTATCTTGGTTTTATTGCCAAGATGCCTTAGGCAGGTTAATGGCATGTATTATAATGGAGCACACAAATAGAATGTGGCAAATAAATAACTACATGACTAAAAAATTTAGTCACAACAACTAAAAATTTCTAAATTCTAATAATTTTTTTCAACTCATCTATAAATGAGTAAATAAATGACTAATTTGGTCATTGACTAAAAAATTATTTAATCATACAAATAAAAATGACTAAATAGTTACTCGCATAAATACAAATTAGATGAAACTTATAAAAAAATTGGTGGGAGTGTATTCATTGAATATTTCCTCATTTTTTTAGTTGGTAATTAGCATGGCACTAAGGTGTTTTGGGTTATATAAGTGACTTTCATGGGTGATAAAGCTTGTTTGAAGAGGACTTAGAGACTTCATAAAAGGTGACCAAGGAATTCAGAATTTGCTATAAATAATTTGAAGTCAATGAGGACCTCTACAATGAAGTTAGATTTGGGGACACCCTCTATAGTGAATTCAGAGGTAATTCAAAACCATCATTACATTAAACACAAAATCTATATCTTTCTGATTGGCAACTTATAGTAGTTACATAGGCAACTGAGTACCAGAACCATACAGGTAGTTTAGGGTTTAGGGGACTACTTTTTCATTAGTATTGATTCAAAAAATTATTACAAATGGGGAGTTTATATTTATTCCATTCTATTACAAAAATTCTTAGTATTGATTAAAAATCCATTTTGTTACAAAAAAACCCTATGGGTTTTATATTCATTCCAAAAATTTCTCCCTAGGGAAGCTACAAATTCCCAAAGAGCTTTTCCAAGGTCTTGGTTTCCTTCTTAAAGGGGTGAAGGAAGCTACAAGCTTCAGACCTTTCACATTCCAAAAAATGACTTTTCATATACCCACATCTTAATATGACCTATTGCAACATATACTTTTTGAAAATTCTTAAAAAGACCACCAAATATATTTTGAATACATATTGGAAAGCATAAAAACAAGAAAAAGACAAAATAGGAGGATGTCCAAGATTTTTTGGTGCCATGTTGATGCCAACTTGATGCTCATTACTCCTCTACATACTTGGCTTGTTTATTCTTTAGTTATCAAATACTAATTCTCCCATTGGTACACTATGAAATCACTAGGACACTTATATTCTTGGATTTAGAGTAGGCTAGCTTGGTGATCTTTTAGTCTTTGGTCTAGCAACAATTTGACATCAATGATGAACTTTGAATATCCAACATCTAGAGTAATTAGTCTATCCAAAATGACATTGAAACTAAGAATATTTATGTTTTGATATTTTTTCAAGAAATAAATGACTTGAGAAACTATTTGACCATATTCACTTTTCCATACATCAAAACCTTTGATCTTTTTATCCTCTATCAAAATGGAAGGAATAAACTAGTGTTTAAAGGTTGTAAAAGAATCAATATTTTCCTACATTTTTTTCCTCTCACCATTCACATACTAAAATTCATCGAAAATCATTTTCACTATCTTATTTATTAGCTTGAGTGAGGCTACAACACCTATATCTCTTTGTAGAAATTTGCAAAAGGTTAGCAATGTATGGTGTGCAGGTTGCCATTTCTTGTATATTGGATCCAAAATAGAAAGTTGACCTTAAAATGATCAATGGCCCAAGATAAGAAAGAATAACATTCATGCACATCTCCCAACTTATCAATAACCAATTTTACTCTATATTCTAAAATCTTCTCAAACACCTCAAGGATTTTCAATTTGGCCTCATCCTTTGTCTTCTCATTTTGCTTTTTCAAATCTTTAATTTCTTTCTCCAAATTCAACTTTAATGCATTCAAATAATCAACTAGGACTGTACTATCACTATTTATTTGTGGCATAGGGTCTTGGTATGTCACAATTTTTTGGCTTTAATAATCACCACCCTTAAACTTTTGCTTTAGCTTGACATTTTCCAAATACAACTTATTCACTTCATCATTCATCTCAATTTGAGTTTTTTCATAGTTGAGCAATCTTTGCTCCATTTTCTTGATAGAAGCTTGTGTGAACATTGTAGAGTACACAATAAGGGTTGCCACTTCAAGCACTGATGTATCCTAAAATGTTTTCACCATATTTATTCCCCTCAACTCTTAGACTACATCAAGCAATCTTGGTGTGTTGGTGTTCTTCTATCTAGTCCATATTGCTACAGTCTCTATCTTTGGGTTAAACTCACAACCACTGACACCAACCTCATAATCAAACTTAGAAATTATCATGAGGTCATATTGATTTCTCACTTGGTCCAAAAAAAACATTTTCTTCAATTCAAGGCCAAGGATGATTAGCATATTACTCTTCAAACCCATTTCTCTAGCCTCATCAAGGTTGACATTTATTTCATCAATTTTCAAATCCTTGAAAGTCTATGTCACAAGTTGATCATGCTAAGATTCATTAGTACCCATTTTATTTATTTCCACCTTTTCTTTAAATTCTTTCATCTTCATTTTGAGCCAAAAATCTTTGAATTATGTGGTATTAATGAAATCATCATCCTTGATTAACCTAATAGTAGCCACAACCCTTTCATCTTCTTACAGTTCAGGTTCACCTTGTGCTTGTTCATCCATTCTTACTTCTAGTTTATGTTTTATTTATTGACCAACAAGGGGTTGATCAACTTCCTTTTCCTCTCCCATATGCATCAAAATATTGGCCACCTCCTCAGAGTCACCAACTCTTTCAATCATTTCATATGGAACCAATGGAGAAACACCATTAGTCTTTTGCCTTTTGGTAGGTGGTAAACCAGAAATAATTGGATCTTGCACTGACATTACATCTAAACCAAGTTCTTGAATCATAACTCATGTTCAATTTTTGATAGGGAGGTTGGTAGCCTTTGTAGGTTGCTTCTCAGACTTGCCATACATTTTTTCAAAATTATCAATTATCAAATCTATTATTTTCAAAAGGTCCTTCTATTTAACAAAAAATCCTAAAAAATTAGGGTTTTATTTTATTTTTTCATCCTCAATATTCTTCAAAATTTCCTACTTTATTTTCCTATTATATACCTCTTGAAAAGTGACACAATTTCTGATCACATCCTCATCAAAATTGATTTGATGGGATATCCCCATCCTAGTAAGGATGACTTGTCTAACAAAGTTAATGTGACACTCTAGATCACAAGTCATTTTTTTCTTGATTTCAAAGAATATTTTAGCCTTCAAATAGGCTTGCAACTCCTCCAAGGTATCTATACCAATGTACCATTCACCAAACATAGTGCAATCTAGAAGAAATGTGCCCTTTTATTTTTTCATCACATCTTTCTCCATCCATAGCATCTACCACATAAACTCAAGAAAATCAATTCTATTTGGCACAAATTTTGGCAACACATGGGGTGGTTGAGTACACCCATATACTTTGATTATAGTATGGTCAGGCAAGAAATACCAATCAACAAAGTTATGTTTGTGACCCTGTTCTAGCCTATGAGCAAGAGGCCTCAACATTTCTCTGACCTCTTTGGTCAATCTAGGAAAAAGGATACCAAGGGAATTAATTAGTATGACTGATAAACCATCATGAAACACAACATAGTTACTATTCTAATAATGAGTGTCCCATTTTTAACACCAACACTGTGTAGGCAATCTCTATCCCTTTTGATCAATCATGCTCAAATCCATCCTTTTGGGCCAATTCCTTTTGTTCTAATACAAAATTAAATGACATAACAATTAATAATATTTGAAATCCATAGGTGTTTGGTTTTCCCTTATTTGTAAAAATATGTCATGCAACTTTTGCTCAATAAATGATGCAAAATCATACTCAACATTAACCTCTAGGTTTTATATTCTCATGGCCATCATCATCATGCCAAATAGAATTCTATCTTGGGCATCAATTCTTAGCACTTGACACAAAGAAAAATATATCTTTTTGAAATACACAACAAAGTCATCAACTAGAAAAGGCTCAACTATAGTGGTTGGGATTGAAATCCTTCTATTCTTGGCCCCTTTCCTCATGCACATGGATAACTCATCACTCCTATGTGTATTTCTCAAACTGGTATATTATTTTTCAATTTTATTCAAGTAAAATTTTGTGAGGGTTTGCTTATTGAGGATGATGCAATCAATGATTGCATTTCTATCCATAACCACTAATGGTGACCCATTTGGTAACCTGATAGTTTTGGTGGTTGGATGATAGTGTTGTACCAATATCCTAATCAAATCCACATCAATAAATACATTTGGCACCACAAACTTAGCCAAATTCAAATTACATGGGTTTGTAACTATCCCTTGTCCATCTTGCTTTTCACAAAAATACCAAAAAAGGTTCCATCCTGAGATAGGGACTCTAGCATCCTGACACCCCTCTATTACATCCTTGATTAATTTTTTATACCCTTTATCAATTGAATTTGGAAAAATTTCCAACAGTGATTGTTGAAGGTGTCACTTCTTGGGAATAGGGGGTTCAATGCTCTTACTTATAGACTTAGATTTCTTAGGTGTCATAATTTAAACTAGGGTTTTGATAGTCGCTCTACCAAACTAGTTGAAAAAAAATCACAAACTAAATACCAACTTTTATGAAGAGAGTCATGAGGCTGACTTACCCAATTAGAAGGTGGCTAAAGTGTACACATAGAGCTTGAATTCACTGTCTAAAATCACAACTAAATTTTCTAGAATGAAAAAATATAGAAAAAATCTAAATTTTATTATGTTATAGAGATAATCATTTCACCATTACTCTAGTTCATGCCATGAAATTGATAAATCTCAGCATTCAATTCTTTCAAACACAAACCATTGATTTGGTCCAATCCAATGGTTGGGTGGGTACTTCAATATTAGGCATCATGATAACCATTTTGGGATGCTGATATAATCATTTCAACATTTAATATTTGATTACACCATTACAAGACCTGTTTACATCTATTATGGGACTACAAGAGCTTTTGGATGGTTATACCTCATCTTTTACCACTTATCACCACCCTAAAATCCTTGATACACATCATCATAGGATGGTTGGATACATGCTACCCCTTATACCTCATACCACATTTCCTCCAACCTTTGATCTAATCATTACAGGACCCTGGGATCCTTTGGCATCCTTTCACTATTTAACATATCACCACAAGCATTAGATTTACCTATGGTGAGAACACAATACATACTTTATATAACTATTACTACTTATCGCTAGCCTATAAGACCTTCTTTGAACTATCACGGGGCTATGGTATGTGTTAAAATAATTCTAAAAGGGTTATCGAGTAGATAATTTATTTGTTGTGATTCATATGTACCTTTTATAGTTAAATTTTTGACCTAAAGTGTCAATGGAAATATATGATAAATATAGAGTGTAGACTCTATAGAGTTAATATCTCTAACTATGTATATTATGGTTTGGGTGGCTAATGCCCATTGATTAACCCTTTAACAGTGAGAAATTATGTGATGGATTAATAAAATTGATGAGAATATTGAAATAATAAAATATGTGTCTCACATATTACTAATGGTAGGATGGTGGGATACATGTTACCCCTTATACCTCATACTATGTTACCACCAACCTTTGATCTGACCATCACAGGACTAAAAGATCCTTTGGCATCCCTTCACTATTTGTCATATCACCACAAGAATTGAATTTAACTATGGTAGGAGTGAAAGACATACTTTATATAACTATTACCACTTATTTCTATCCCACAAGACCTTTTCTAAACTATCAAAGGGCCATGGTAGTTGGTCTCTATATACTACAACATCACAAGTGAAGTTCTTATATGTTGTGGGAAAGTGGTAACTATATTCTCACTTCCTTTAGTTCCCACACACCTACCAAAGCTATTTGAATATACTACGGGGTTGTGATAAGAGACAAAAAACACATCAATGATCAAAATACAAATGTATTTCACATGGACATTATATGGGATGCTTATGAATGACTCTTGGAATAATTATAAAATGAATATGGACTCCTAAGATGAAATTTTATAAATTTTGGAAAAAAATCCTCAAAGAAATGTGGTCTCATGGTAATGAAATTCCATGATGAATACCATGACAAGCAAATTTTTGTGGATTATCATGGCATTCCATCACCATGAGACCACACTTCTTTGAGGTATTTTTTCAACTAGTTCACTACCTTGTCTATGCTATCGCTTACTATTATGCTTTGATAGATTTTTTCCAAGCATCCATAGCTTGTTTGAAATCACTTGTTTTAGGCTTTTAGCCATAACAACATGGTAGTGAATTGTTTGATAAAATTCTTTGGTATGCATGTATGAAAATTGTGGTAGCATAGACAAGGCAGTGAACTATTTGAAAAAATACCTCAAAGAAATGTGGTCTCATGGAATGCCATGACAAGCAAATGTAATTGGTATCTGCTCCTAGTTATTAGTTATGTAATGTGAATTAATTACATAACTTCTTAGGTTGACTTTGTAAAAACTATATTGTAATTTAAATTTTATCATCTAGCAACATCTAGTTATTAGTTATGAAATGTGAAGTAATGCCTTGAGTTTGAAAGATGTGCAATGCAATGTAATCAATAATTTGAATATAACTACACAAATCTATTTTTTATAATTCATTAGTTAAACTCTCTATTTTATTTTCTCTCTATAACTCTATTTCTATGGAAATTCCTTTCAATTAAAAAAATAGTTTTTGTCTCTTAGTCTACATTTTCTACATTTTTTTTAAAATCTAAATTTTTCTTGATATTTTCAAAAAATATTGAACTTTTGGTTTGCTAATTTTCTCCCCAAAAGATTTTTGTTGCTATGTAGAACATTACAGATGGATCAACATCGAAGGTTCAATATAGATCAATACCATGCATTTGATGTGAGAATAGCTGATGAGAGGGACATGGATAAATATCCATGTCCTTATAATGACTATCTTAGTGGAAAGGTGAGAAAAAGAAATCTGATTTATCGACATATGATAAGATATGGGAATAGTGGTATAAGCCCTTAGGATTACAATTATTATGAATATATGATAGAATTACAGTGTGTGAGAGATGAAGAGTCAACACACATCGATGAAGTGGCACCAAACATAGATGAAGAGGTAACAATGTTAGATAAAGGGTTTAAAGTTGATAGAATGTTGAATGAGGGTCTAAACAATGATTGGGCCATGTTGATGGCAGATGATTTAAACCCTATGCATGCTAATTTCAAGCTAAGTTATTTGACAATAATCCTTCAAATTCTTAACTAACAAGTGGTGTTTGGTTGGACAAATAATTGTGTAGATCAGTTATTGGCATTATTAAGTTCATTGTTACCACCTGACTCCACATTTCCAACAAAACAAAGTCAATGTAAAATTCAAATCACTAAGCTAGGCTTAGGGTATGAAAACATCCACACATGTGTGAATGGTTGTGTATTATTTCACAATAATCTTGTGAGTGAAAGTGAATGTCTAAAATGTCATGAAGCAAGGTATAAACAAGGGTTGAAATTAGTTATGGTTCCTAGAAAGTTTCTCTAGAACTTTATGATAATCCCATGATTACTCTAAATGTATAGGTGTAGAGACATTGTTGAACTTAAGCAATGGCATGACCAAAATAAGATCATTGATGTAAAACAATGACATGTGCCTGATTCTAAGATGTGGATGGAATTTGATAATAGATGGCCTGATTTTTCTAAAGATCCTCATAACATAATGTTAGGTTTGGCTCTAGAAAGGGTGAACCCATTCTTAGATTAAATTACTAAATGGTCAACTTGGCCAGTGTTTGTAATATATTATAACTTTCCTCCATGGTTACCAACTAAACCATTTTTCTTAATGCTATCATTGATTATACCAAGATAGAAAAGTGTGACTTTAGATACAATCGATGCTTATCTAGAGCCATTATATGATGAGCTAATAGAAATATGGAAAGGAATTGAAGAAATTTAATCTTTAAGGGATGGTCATTCAATCAAATTCACTTTAATAACTTCTTTATTGTTTACGATTCATGATATTCTTGCATATGGCACATTGTCTAGTCTCAGTGTTCATGGATACCATGGATGTCCTACTTGAAACTTTAAGGATTTTGTGAGGCACTCAATAATTTTGCATAAGTGTATTTATTATGGACATTGTAGTTACCTTAAAATGGATCATCTATATCATTGACAAAAAACACATTTCAATGGTCAAAAAGAAAATTATGAAGTACCATTGCTAATAATAGGTGATTACATTATTGAGAATAGACAAAAAAGAATGTCATTTATTGAGAATGATGGGATTGTTGGTAGTAGATATGATCCATGTAATGAAATTAGTGTAAAATTTTTGTGTATATTCTATAAGTTTCCATACTTTAAGGATATAGCCATTAAGCATACTGTTGACTTTATGCATACTGAGAAAAAAATAGCTTATGCTATTATAGAAAATATTTTTGGTGCTTTTGATACTATTTCATCATTTGAAGACTTTTGACAACTAAAGATTCATAAAAATCTTTGGGTTGAAAAATGTGATGATGAAAAATATAGAAAACCTAGTGATCCTTATGTCTGGACAAAGGAACAATGTGAACAATTCTTACAGTTGATGTCTTAGACTCATTTTCCCACTAGATATGTAAGTAGTAGTATTATAATCCAAACTACCATTAATGGCTTAAGAGGCCTCAAGACCCTTGAATATCATGTCATAACCAAGAATATTTTACCTATTGTGGTAAATATATCAAGTTTGGAAAAGGGGCCAAGATTGGAAATTATAAGGTTGGGCCTAATATTAAAGAGAATGAGTTTACATCTATTATATCCTTCGAACTTTGATAGTTTAAGGGAGGAGGTTGTTGAAGTCCTTTGTCTATTGGAACGGGAATTTCCACCAACAATCTTTAACATTTCTATGTATCTTTTAATACATCTACAATATGAACTAGATAATTGTGGCCCACTAAGAATGAGATGGATGTATCCTATAAAATGATATATGAAGGTTTTGAAAAAAATTGTTCGTACTAGGGAAAAAATGGAAGGCATCATATTTGAGGGATATTCAATGTAAGAGACCATGGGATTTTGCATAGAATATATGAAGGATTTTAAAAATGTCAATCAACATGTATGGGATGATGATGAAGATGAGAGATGGGATGATGACAAAGATGAGAGAGTTGTAGGTGAAGTATTAGAATGTAATGGATGTCACTTCAATATATTACATCAAGAAAGAAGTGTGATACATGCCTATATTCTTCAAAACACATGTTTGTTAAATAAGTGGTGTAGGTAAAAAAAATTTACACAATAATTTATTTACTCAATTGTATTTACACATTTATATTATTAATATTACAATTTTTACATTAATATTCTATGTAGAAAATATGAAGAAGAGAATCAAGATTGGATGCAACATCAACCTCAAAAGCACAGACATCATGATTTGATTGGAGGTGATTCTTTTCCAAAATTTGAAGAATGGATTGGCAATGCATTCCATGATGCAAAAGAATAAGGTCAAGATATAAAAATGGAGGAAAGTGAGCTTTCAAAATCTCCACATTTATGGGCTATGTGTTTTAGTGGAATGTGGGCCTATGGTAGTCATTTAAGAGTGGAAGAAAAAGACAAAGGAAAGATAAATTATGATTGTGTCATTAGTGCTAAATTTGTTCATGAAACTATGAAGAAATTTTATGTTGGATTTATCCAAGAAATTATTCAATTGAATTTTGGTGAAAATAGTCCTATATTATTAAAATATAAGTGGATCTGACCATCTGAAGTACAATTTAATGACTATGGATTTGTACACACAAATACAAGACAATTTTTATCAAAGATGGATGAGCCGTATGTTTCCCCTCTTCAAATGAACCAATAATTTCTAATTGATGATGTAAGAAGCCCATTATGGTCATATTTCATTCAAACAAAGTTTTGTTCCAAATGAAAATTCATGGAAGTTGTTGATATAATTCCTGATGGCCAATATGTTAATTTATAAGAAACATTTAAATAAGTGGATGAAGATGATAATGGAGTGTTTGAAGAAGATATTTTTATTACCAATGAAGAAATTGGGATAGGTAATGTACTACATGTCATAGATGAGGATGAGGTAGAAAATCAAGTAGATGCAAATAGGAGTGATCAAAATTCATAAGTGTCAATATCTAGTTGAAACAAGGGATAGTCACATTTATAGTTTGATACCTGTAATTTTAAATATATTCTTGGTTTTTGACTAAAAATTCTTTTTAATCTATAAATTGAATTCTTTGTTAATTTTCCATTTGTAGTTATTAGTGGATTGGAAAGTCAATAACTATCAACTTATGAACTCAATAAATTTTTACTAATTCAAGTTGTTGATTTATAGATTATTTTTTATTTGGACTTCAAAAAATGGGGAAAGGGACTATAAGGTGAAAATTAGTTGATGATAGTGATCATAATGCTGAAATTTCATTGACATATTATGAGTGCTTTCATAGAGAAAAAGTGGCCAAGAATAATGAATATTTATCATGTCTTGGTTTGACAAATAGGCAAGTTGTAAATCCACTAAGTAGTATCTTATTTGTTTAATAGTGTTTAATGAAATTTTATAGGCAAGATCTTTATGTATATAAGACATAATATGATATTTTTTTTTGTTTTATAGGTAATAAAAAAAGTGAAAAAAATGTGGAGAAAAAACAAAAAGAAAGAAAATATATAGTGCCGCCATATCGTAGAAGCCAACAGATTTATGATTTAATAAATGCAATTGGTGAAAATAATAGTTGTGATGATGTGTAGCTTGATATAGAATATGGTGATGTATAACCTGATATAGAATATAACACATGGTGATACACAAACTAATATATCACATGGTGATGTGCAACACGGTGATGATCTCTTAGCACAAAGTCTAAGAGAGATTATTGAAAAAAATTGGAGTAAAAGAACAATATTGTAGATGATTTGTTCAACATTAAAGGATGTGTTTGAAGTGAAATCTATGGAGATTAGTAATAATATACTTACTCATGCCATACTTGATGTGGCCAAGAAGCATGAAGTTCTGGTTAATGAAAGTCATGAAGAGAGACCGCTTGCATTTGTTGTGCCTTAGAGTGCACCTATTGCATCTAGAACTTTTGATGGAACTGGTGGATCAACCAAAAATATTGGTATTGTTTTAATTGAAGATGCATCTGTGTTTGTGAAAAGACAAATATTGAGTCAATATTTGTATAGATCTATAGAGAGGAATGCAAAAGAAATAAAATTAGAAGACAAGAAGCCATTCTTGGTTGAGGTATCAAGAGATGGTGAGCCCATTAGGCCAAATGATATAAAGTGGGCCTCCAAGTTGGGTGTAAGATGTAGGGTCCATTTGGATAATTTCAAATCAAGTTTTGTAGAGAAAGATCCATGAACTATGGAAAATTTTATATAAAAAATGGAAAATGGTTTTGAGACTACTGGTGGACAAATATCTAGAAAATATTACAAGCAAAAGATGAGAATTTTGATGAATAATTTTAGATATAATTGCATAAAAACAATTGTAGAGGGAAAAGAGAGGTTAGACTCCACTCTATCTCCCAAATAGTGGGAGGAAATGAAAGAAAGTATGCATTCTGAAGAATATTTGGCAAAGAGTAACAGAGGCAAGAGAAAAAGAGATAATGGGAGAGCTGGATATACATTTGGCTGAGGTGGGTTGTAGACTAAAATGGACAAATTTATAGTAAGTGTATCACTTTTTGGTTCAATTTACATTATGTTATTTATTTTGATTTTTTATTAAACTCACTACATCTTGAAATTGACATTGTACTTTAGGTAGAAAATAGTAATAGAGAAGCAGTTGAAGAAGATATTATCAATTATATGGTAGCACTAGATCAACCTATTAAATCTAAGAGTGGGATGAAGTGGAAATCTAGTTTGTCAATAGAGATTTCACAACCATCTACTAAATTCCTAGTAGGAGCCTCTCTAGATCATGTTAACTTAGATGAAAGGTACCAATAGGTAATGATTTGTATATTTGATCTCACTTAGCAAGTTTTGTAGTTGGTTGCCTCTATTAACCCTATAATTTTTGCATGAAATGAGCATAAATACACAAATTCAGCTAAGGTAAGAGGCTCTATTGATCTCATTTCTTCTTGTTTGGAAATTCTATATACAAATTCCTCTTAATATGTAGATTATTGAAATCTGAGCATAGGATAATCCAACCCAGTTTATTTATTATTGGAGTGATCTAGAAAATGTTCTTTCGGATAAATGTATAGCTTGCATTCTTTATTTGACTATTGAATGCTTTGTATATTTTTTTGCATGATGGTTAAACCACATGCAGAGCAATCTTATCAAAGTAGTAGGAAAACAAAAATGCCTTCATGATGTCAATAGAGCTACTGATATTGATAGTGATTAGATGCACTATATAAGAATGTGCAACAAAATCATCATAGTTGTGTTAAATTAGTTGAGGTAATATAATAGTTGTCAGTTATCTATCCTAATGTTTTGTCATTCTTCATGCTTAAATTTTTTTATATCTCAATATAATATGTTTTTATTTTATTTTTGTAGACATTTATTGATAAAATATAAGAAGGGGATAAAGTCTAGGTGTTAGATCCATTTGATGGTGCTGCTATGGGCATTGGGCAGATTCACTCACTATCTACTATACATGGAGTCAAATTGAAAGGAACAATAAATCAAAATGTAATTATTTTGAAGGTCACAAGTAGCATACCCCTTGCTTGTGAAGATAAAATAGATGGAGATGACCATCTCAAAGAGAAAGAAGGGGCCTTCACATAGTGGCTACTAAATTTTTTTTTTTTAAATGACATAGTTGAAGTTTATCATGTACTAGCTATTAGATAGCTTGGCCCACTGCTTTATGCAATAGTTTGAATGTTTTCATGTTTAGGGATATTCTTCGTGTTTTTTTGTCTATTTTGGGCTTGTATAAGCAAAAAAAAAGCATTGTAACTCAATTTTCTCAATCATAGCACTGAGAAACACACTTTGTATTAACACATTTTCCATATCAAAGACACATTTGCCTTATATCAACTATAAGAACACCTTTTCTCAATAAAATTTTAGTATTTTTCCTTCTTAATAGTAGTTTCATTATGTGTAAATGAATGATTGATTATGTTTTTCTATGTTTTATGTCATATGTTTTGAAGTCTCATCATTATGTCATATATTTTATGGCAGCTATATCTAATACCCAAACATTTATTAATTCATCCTAAGTTTCAAATTAGAGTAAGTTATATACCCTAATGTTGTAAATGTTGATTCATGAGAAATATTCATGGATTCATCATAGTCATGCTCTACATATTAAGAAAAATAATATTTATGCATTTTATGTGGTCTATGAATAAAATTAAGGATCACTTCCATACAACATGGGCCATTTAAAAGTCTCATGGCCACATGAATCCAAGACTACTGTTAGTGCTATAATTACAGTGACATAATTAGTTTCCAATGTAATTGGAGCTACTTTTCTTGTGCTTTACATTAAGGTACTCTTATTACTTAATTAGAGGTGACTTAAACAATCTATAGCCTAATTGTAATTACCTTTCTTGTACTTAATATTATGACTTCAATTTTTTCATACTCTTGTCAGCTATAAATTAATGAAGAAGTTAATGGATTCTTAATCAGTATGGTACGTGATAATTCTAAAAAGGAGTCTAAAATTTGACATCTCTCTATATTTTTTAGATACATATATTCAAAATATCTATACTACTACTACTTATACATCCAATGTAAGCCAAAAAGATACCCCTAACTATAGAATGTAACAAGTAATATAGTGTAATGGGTGTCTGTAATCATCATTTGTAATACATATTGAAGGTTTTATAAATTTTTATTCCAAGAAGTGAGCATTTATAATTACATCAATTATATGTTTTTGATATTATAAGTCTACAAAGATGGTGCAGACCCCAAGTAAAAAAAGCTCAAGGGGTACAAAAATAGGTCAAAGGCCTATAACAGATGAAAAATAATAGACAAACAAAAGCAAAATAGGAAACAACAAATAGACTAGGGATTAGCCATAACAAAAGCACTAGTTTTTTATCAAATCTTTCCAATATTCTTTGATGAACTTGAGAAGGTCCTTCATGATAGTAATTTTTAATTCTATATCTTTATCTTCTTTTGGGAGGTCTTGTAAAATCATCAAGGAAGAAGCCACATGGTGGACAACTTTCAAGTCGATAGTAGTTAACACTTTCATTTTATTTTGAAGGGAGTGTAAGCCCTTCTTCACTTCATTCAAATCCCTTTAAATTTGGCTCTCCTCTTCATAGGTATCCATGAAATCCTCCTTGTTAGAATCATAAGTGGAGTCATTCAGCTCTTCAAACTAATTAGTTCCCTCTTTCTCTAATTATTGATCAAGATTGGGTTTACCTTTTAATTTACCTACTTTTTCCCCCTGATCTAAGGTAGTCATCCACAATCTTTACTAATGAAAAATTTTCCCCTACTAGTCTCTTGGATCTCCTAATATTCATTGAATTTATTTTTGTATAGCTCTAAAATTTAAAACTAGACCCTTCCTCCATAGCCTCCTCAACTTGTACCTAGGCCTCCAGGTGATCTTAGTCACTAGAAAAATTCTAAGGCTCCAACCCCACCACTTTATTATTCTTACTCTTTCCCTAATTTATCTTCTCAGAATTGATCCAAATAATTAATTTCCTCTTTTTATTACCAAAAAAGGAAGGGTTATTTTTTAGCTCCCACAGCCCTTTGATAGCTAGAGATTCAAAAGTGTTGGGGGGTCTAGAAGTCACATCTATCAGGGAGGAACAACTAGAGCCCAACCTAAAATTCCAAAAAAATATTTCAAACTTAGGGGATAGGTTTGAAGATGGGGGAATAAGGTTATTGGAAAAGGGTAAGGAACCACAATGACCCATAGAACCAAATTTGACACTCAAGGGAATGTGATCATTAGGGTTTATATCATGAGAAATACCTAAAAACTATGCTTTTAAAGGCTTAGATAGACACAATGCAAGGTGAAAGTGATAAATACTAAAGATAAGACCTTGGTAGAGTGGAATGGCAGAGGCAGCTAGGTTTTTCTCTAGAGAATTTTTGACATACCTAATAGATGTCTCCAGGGATGACAAGATGAAAAAAATTAATTTAACCAATATCTTGTGATGAAAGTGATTCAAAATAGAAAAATGGTAATGATAAAATCACTTAAAATAGCCTTCAAGGGTAAAATATTTCATGATGCTCAAGCATACCTTATCCTAAGGGTTAAATAAGCTCTCTATATCCAAACCTCCCTATAACTTCACTAATGCTTCTCCTTTAATGAAGAATTTTTTAAACCCTTCTCGTTCTTTAACTTTGGAAAGTATTTTCAATATTCTACCCTCATAGGTTAAACTCGTGGCCTTAGCAATCAACTCTTCACCAACAACAAACTCTACACCTCCAACTTGAACTTTATGGTCACCATTATAGCTCAAATAAAATTGAATGGAGATGTTCTCATTATATCCATTCAAACATTAAATAAAATGAGAAATTCCACCTTCATAACATATAATTTAGATCATAGCATCCACTTTAGTTTCATCACATGATAATGGCTTAATTCTGAATCTTTCTCCTCCCATGATTGTTAAAGCTTCACCAAATTATTGCATGGTTGAAAAGGGACCCAGACCAAAGTATATTATAACCACCAAGGATTAACATTAAAAATTGAATTAAAAAATATGGAAGCTTTCAAATCCCACACCCAATCTTTAGTAAAATGCAGGATGATTAATGATTACATATGTGAAAGAGCTTACTAGAATTTATCATGTGAGAATGTGCCTTAAAGGATTGAGGTTGCCTTGTGTGATATTGATTTTCTTCAAGTTAAAATACTCAAAATAAATGATGAGGAGTATAACACAATGATAATAAATGAAATCAACATGAATAAAAATTACTAAATATACTACCAAATTGATCAAAATGATGATTAAAATTAATGACTAAATAAACTACCAATAGATAGAAATAAGTGAACAAAAATGACTAAATAAGTGACCAATTAACAATAATCAATGACTAAATATATTAATGAATAAAAATGACTAAATAAGTGACCAAATTACATCAATAAATTACTAAATATACTACCAAATTGATCAATCAAAACAACCAATAAATGACTAAAAATGGTTTAGTCATCAATTTGGTCATGTTATAAATGATTGGCAATAAACTACTAATGGTCACGTGATCATGTTTGATCATTTATATGAAATTTTTAGTATTTTTTTAATCATATATTAATCTTTTTGTAATGGTGGCAGGACTCTATAATGGTCTTGATTTAATAATTTCATGGGTAAGAAATAACCCATGCATAATGTTATCTATTAAATAAATTATTTTTAGGCCATGATGACCATAAAAGGGGTTGTAGACTTTGGCCATGCATTATAGTTAAAATAAAAATAATAAAATAAATATATCTATTTATAAATAAATAAAAATAGGGAAGCAAAAATCATAAGTTAATGACTAGGGCAAATAATGGCATTAGGGGTTGACTCTTCAAGACCCATAAAAAAATTGATTGATTATTTTACTTAGAAAGAAATGTCATTCTATTGTGTTGGCTTATGTAAAAATCCTAGAGGAAAAATGACAGCCATGGATAGTAAAGGAGGCTCAAAATTGATCCTAGTAGGCTTTAATCACTTGGCAAAATTCATGCCTAAGAAGAAGAAAAAAATGAGAGCAAGCCATGGAAGAAATGGATGGAAATGGGCAAGAGTTTCATTTTTGTGAAGGGTAATCAAGGAGAAGTTTATTTTCTTCTTCATAGGGTAGATTGTGCCAAGTAAGTAATGAATTTATAATTCTTATTGGACTTTTGTCTTCTATGGTTGTGTAAGTCTCTCAAACCTAGTTAAAATCTCACAAAATTATTTTTTTCTAGTTTAAAATAAATTTAATGTTTGAAGTTTCATACCTGGTTGTGGGTAAAAATTACACCTGGTGTATAGGGTTTAAAAATTAGTTTTATTATTAAAATGTATTTAGGGATAAGATATTAAAACACTAGCTATTTATTTTATTTTATTCATGGCTAGAAGTGTTGCCTTAAAATGGCTTGTTGTGTGTTTTCTTTTCTATGTGGTATTTATTTAATGGCCAAATAGGTGTCACTTTTCTATTGTACTTATTTTATATATGTTGAGTTTTTATTACTACTATTTTATTTGACTTGGGTATATATAAATTTGACCCTGCTAGTCCTTATTGGGTTTTTTTGTAAATATGACACCATAGTTGAGTTTATATATTTTTTATTTCCATTTATTTTGCCTAGATTTTGGTGTATTTAGAGGTATTAGTGCAAAGACATTATTTGCCCTTATTTCACCTCTTTTATTTTTATTTCTTGGGTTAAAATGTGATTGATCTCATTATTTTAATCTTGGTTTAAAAAATGTATATCTAGGTGCTTTATCCTATGTTAGATGCTTGATAGATTTGGTAGGTCCATTTATGTAAGTGCTACTTATGAAATTTTGGTGTAGTATTATTGGCACTATTAGTGCATGATGCTAATATTACTCTATTTGATGATGTTGTGTAACTACTATAAATTTCTCAGTGATGGATAAAAAAATCTTTCTCACACCTTTGCCCAAAGCCTGAATGCCTGACTCAACCACCCAACTAATGGTTGGGGTGGTGAGGGCCACCAATTGGGGTGCTCATAGAATAGGTCAAGTCAGTGTGTGTGGATAATTTTATGGCTGATATTTCATTATGTATTTTCATGATGTGGTTATATCTATTATTATATGGTTGTAGTGACTAAATACTTTCATGTAGCATGTTTAGAAATTACTCTTTATACTTATTATTCCTATAGCAACCTCTTGCAAATATGAAAGAATATGTTGCATTCTTCATATAAACCCAAAATTGAAGTAGTTACTACTCATAAATTATATATCGTTATCAAAAATTATTTATGGGTTTTATTCTCCTATGTTTAACCTTTTAAACACATCTAAAATATTTTTTATTGAGTATTAAGAGAGAAAATTGAATTCTAAAATGACTATATTTTTTTAATTTAAAAATAGAAATATGTTGCAGTAATGAAATGCTCTTCCATTAGGATGATTTGGAATTTATCATTTTTACTTGTTAATTATGTATCATCCACTTTTAATGTAAAAATTTATTCAATCTTAGTGTACTTCCAAAATTATGTCAATGGAAATATATGGGTATGACTTGAATTTTCTTGATTGTCATCATTGAGTCACTTTTAGCCCATCATTTCATTATTGACACTAAAAATTATAAGTTTTAGCATTAATATCATAATGAATATTTGATAATGTTGATATTCAATCAATAAGACAAAATAATAGTATGCATTGAGGAACATTCAACCCAGTTATGATGTTGCAAAGTTATTTATCACATTATTTTGATAGAAGCTTATAGTAAATTAGATAATGTTGTTTTATTTTTATTCAATGGTAATTTTATCTTGTTTATGGTTGTAAATAACTTCTTGTTATTGTCTTGAGAAAATTGGTGGTATGATTAAACAATGATCATGTAAAATTTTATGCACTATTATGCATGTGCATAACACGATTCGAATTGAGGACAAAGATGATCCTATAAGATACTTGGTAACATTTGTGTTCCTTATAATTATTGTATTATGACAAATAAAATTAGTAATCTATAACCAATTTAAAATGAACTTGAGCTAATTATTAGCTTGGTGTATGAATTTATAGTGTGTTGGAATTTAATTCATGAGCTATGTAATCCATTAATTTTATTAATTCTATGGATGTAATACAATTTTTTATTATTTTTGAATGAATGTAAAAAGTGGTTATTGGTGGTAATTACATTGCCTTTGGTGTTGGAAAGTGGTCCTATGAGGTATAAATAACATAATTCTATTGCATGAATTTCTTGGGCATGGGTTATGCATAATAAATGATTTTTAATTTTTAAAAGGAAGGTCATTAATAAAACAAGTTTGATTAATTCCACTACAAGTATAAAGGAATGTGTAATTGTGAATCTATGCATGATTGAATCAATTGATTGGCATTGATGAAATTTTAAAAGGAAATGATTATATATTTAATTAATTCATTTAAATTGTGTTAAAGAACTTGACATTGCAATCATGCATATTTATCCTAAGAAAGATTTGGAAAGTTGGTATTTCAAGCTCAATCAGTGTCATGCATATATATTTTTCAAGTTAGTATTTCCTTAAATTGATTAAGGCATGAGTGTATGATTAAATCATATCCCAAATTGTGTCTAGTGTCAAATTTAAAATCAAACATGGTGTAATGATCCTTAAATTTATGAGATCTTGGTATAAAATTTTGTATATGATAGTACCATTGAATATCTCATATATGTATGAAGTTTAATGAGCAAGGACATCCTTGGAATTTTATACATTCTTATATAATAATGTAAGCATGCTTTGTCTTGACTGATCCAATTATAGTTAAGACCTAAATTTATTTGTGCAATGATTCTTTTGCATTATGAGTCATACCTTTTAAATGCAATGTTGTATGTTTTTATTAATATAATATTAGAAATGGTGTATAAAGATACTTGTACATTAATAACTATGGTTATGGGTTGTGGGTGCCTTATACAAACCCTAATTATGAATAGTGAACTATATTCATAACTCCACTTGCACTCTAAATGAAATGATGCTAAAAAAAATTGGGGTCATTTCAAATTGATGGAATATTACTAAGTGAATAGTTAAAAATTATCTCTTAGTAGTGTGAAAAAAGTATCATTTAATAATATACTATGTAATTAATTGAAAGGCCTAGTTAGTAACTTATCGATTCGTTTTAATATAACTAGTTTTTCATATTTCTAAAAGATATTCATGGATTGCATGATTGTTGTTCCTTGAAGAGTTTATGAATTTTAGGGTCATTTTTACCATGGAAATACTTTGGGTAAACCTAATTTATTTATATTCATGAATTTATATCACTTTATGATATTTCCTAATCAAGTAATCATGTTTCAAGATTAAGAATGGTTTTTCCTTTTTATGGATATTTTGAAACCTATCATTAGTTTCATCTATCTATCTAGGAACCAAGTTATCTCATTAATAAATTAATTGTTGGATTTATTACCTTGTGTTATGTCTAAAAAGGAAATTTGAATTAATAAATTACAAAAGAAAAATGATAAAAAAAGAAAAAAAGGCATTTAATATTGAATCAAGTAAGAACTTGTAACCTTCTTCAACCAGAGATTACTTCATGAGGGATCAATGATTATGGTGGTTTACCTTGATTATGTATCTATAGAGATCTTATATTTGGAATGGGTACTTCTAAGAAGTGAAATTAGAATAGGTTAATTATGATAAATAGTTTACTTAGTGTTGTTAATATTTACAACAATAGGGAATAGGTTATGTCCTTTGATTGATCAGATGTGTTATAGGAATTCTTGATACTTCTCCTTGTTTAGTATACTTGAAATGAATTTAGTTGTATTGGTTTCATCAATTATGGGTATTATTGTATGATGCATTTGGATAGTTTAGAATTTGGTATTCCTGCAATGATAAAGACATTTACATCAGAAAATATTAGATGAAAATAATTGAGATTAATGATTGCTTCTTTAGTAAAGACTTATGTATTTTCATATGAGACACCTTGATAATTTTAAAAAGGTTGACATGTCTATTATTTTTTGGCTACGATAGAGAATGATGATGGAAAATGATGACATTAGAGATAATACATCTATTGTTTGGGCCTATGAGATTGCCTTGACCTTGTTCAAAACCCTTAAATTATGTTAATGCAAATGGTGTCACAATTGTCATGAAACTATGTAAGCATATCATTTAAGTTATTAATGTGTGAAGTTGTGTGCATATATAATTATAATATTTTGTATAAACCCCTGTAAAATTTGTACACACATTAAACCTTACAAATGATGGAGTTATGATATGTAATTAACCTTGTTGTGTGAATGTCATATGTATATGACTGAGTACTTACACGATGTTACATTATTAAGGCCAATTATATAATTGTGTATATGTTTTGGAAACCTTATATGTAACCTATATGAATAAATTTATGTGAAATAACAACCCTTCTTAAGTTTAATTAATGTCTTGATGAAACTAATGAATGTGGTGATGTTTAGTTGTAAGCTATGATATAAACCCTCCTTGTATTACCTTGGGACATTTTGATTCCAAATGCAGAGATTGTTAGTGGTTATCCCATTTGATAGTTCAAATATTATAACAGAGAGTAGTAGTTAGTGTGCAACAATGAAATAGTTTTCACTTTATAGTACTTTGGTTGTATACCTTCAACAAGTTATGTTTTTTCCATGGTTTTTCTATATAGGCTATGTTAATTGACTCATATGGGTTACATGAAAGTTAGGATGTGAGCTAATATGATTACTTTTGGGTACTTTCAAGCACTAGGATGATGTGTATGGATTTTTTTTAGTTGATGTGTATTGTGACACTATTACATATGTTGATGTATAGTTATTGTATTACTTTTGGGAGGTAATTTACAAGCATTTTCTTACCTTTTGGAGTTAATACATAGTGTTCATCATACCTCTAGGAGGTAATTGAGATGCCTCAAACCTATGGGAGGTAATCATCATGCCCTTACCTCTAAGAGATAATTGAGATTATTTTATTCCTTCTCCCCTTGGGTGACTTATAAAGATGCATAATGTTTTTGATGTGATCTATTTTTGTATATGTTTTGTCAAAATTATTTTAGTTGATTGCACTTTATTCTTAAATTTATTTGGAAACCAACATTTTATTTTATTTTTTTGAATATTTTAATCAATTGGCTCATTATGAAAATTGTTGTTGAAACTAATAGTTTGGATTGTTGTTGAAAATATTTTGATCACTTGATCTCATTTTTGTTGGTTTATGATTTTACATGATTGATATCATTTTTATTATTATTTATTTTAGATATTTTTATGTTGGTTTCCCATGTAAATGTATGTGCATAATTGTTACATCGATGGTGTGGTATGGGAGAGAAGAAGTATCCTAGATAATAGTTAGTAGGATCCATTGATTATGGTCATTGATGTTAGGTTTTCATTTATGTCAAAGAGAGCATGAGATACTAGTGCATTAATGACAAAGAAGTTTTCTTTGATAGCTTGGAAAGATATGGCACATATGTAGGTCTATAAGGACAAAGAAGAAGTTGTGAGGAATCCATATGTGTCTTGGTAAAGTTTTGGTGTGTCATTTGATCATTTAGAAAGAGAAGAATGCATCTTATAGATTAAGAGAAGCTAGAATATCATTGCATGTCATGCAGATATGAATGAACCAACAAATTTTTGGATTTAGTATAGGTACTCAAAAATTTAATAGTGGTCAAAGGTTTTCATGGAGATATTATCTATAGTGCCAAGAAGGTACCTTGAAGATTTAGACTCTTGAATTATTTTATAACTCAAGTTATAAACCTTTAAAGTTACTTTTACAGACTATGATGGACTAGAGATCGTCAAGTTTAACTATGTTGAAGTTTGGGGTCAAATAGTCAAGAAAGATCTAATAGTGAGTATTTAATCAGGTGATGAAGATATACAACGAGCATTTAATCTAAAAAATGAAAATCCAATGGTGAGCATGTGATCATGAAGATTATGATCCAATAGAGTGTATTGACTAAATAAGTCAAAATAGTGATTAGAAGGTATGCAAGGCTACCAAGTGGTAGAAGTCCATTGGAAATTGACTATAGGGTACATAGAGGGCACACAGGGATGTCAAGTGGCTTGATCACAAAAGCAAAGATATAAGATCAATGATGAGTGATTTAAGGTAAAGACAAATATACTCTTGAGGAGATAGATAGATTTTATTTTTTCAAGTTGTGTGAGGACACAAGATGAAGACACATGTCTATAATATTTGCATTACATAGTGACCATTGGCATTTGAAATAGCAAAAGGAAAACTAGTTTGTAGTATTTTGATAATATCTTTTGATATAAGATGAATTTATTGATGTAGTAAAAATAAAATTTGAATAGGACTTAAAGGTGAATCTAGAAAAGTTTATTATAAGATTTTAATGTTCATAAAGTTAAAGATATTGAGCTCCAAAGCTGACTGTGTGTTTGACCATGTTATGCAAGTGACCTAAGAAGGATAATTGAGTTGTTATTCATAGTATTTTGATGTTTCGAGATGAAATAAATATTGGAGAGTGTTTTAGACTCCATGAATACTATTTTTCTATGTATTTTCAAGGTTTTACAAATCCATATTTAGTGTGAACAATTGCTTATAAGTTGATTATGTTTGTTGAATACATTGAAAGATTGAGTGACCATGTTACATGATTGAGTTTAAGGTGTTTCAAGTAGAATTGAAAAATAAAATGAGTATGGAGATGTTATATATGTCTCTAAAGATTATGATAAATTATTGTATGTCTTGATATTCACTTGATCAGATATGGAAAGTCAAAATAACTTGACTATATTTTGACTATATATGACCAGTCTGATTGGTCATTTTGAGAGAGTTGATTTGAGTGCTTAAATACTATACTAAAGTGTTTAAAGTACATGAAAGTATTGTATAGGTTCTAAATTTTTAATCCATATTATCTAGTCATATTTATATTTGAAATAATTGAGTGTTTGCTTCAAAAGTTTGAGACTATGTTTTCTATGTATGAAGACCTGAAGAGCAAGGAGACCTAATTGGTAGGTTCAAGTACTGAGTTGGTGTTTCAGGTGGTATGGACTTATGAGGGAGTCATAAAGTGAATACTAGAGACATTTTTTATCTATTAAAATAATTGGTAAAGGACTAAGGTGGTCCAAGTAGTCTCACATGTAACATGTGAGTATGAAGGCCTAATTGTTTAGGTCTCACCAAGACCTAATGGTGGTTTGGGCCTAATAAGGTAATGACTGACCTATAAAGAGTGTGTTTCTTACATATAACATGTGTATGGAACTATGTTAAGTGTGTTTAAAATATGTAAAACATCTTATCCAACCAAGATGAGTTAAAAGAAGAAAGTGGTATAAGTATAAGGTCTAATTAGATAAATTGTGAGCTAAAAAAGTGTGGATTCAAGTGAAGGAAGAGAACCTTTGAAAGAAAAGCTAAAAGTCATTGAGGACCAATAGATAGTGAAGAGGATTGATGAATCTTATCTAATAAATTTTATGTAGGAGGAAACACATGTCATTAGATGTAATGAGCCTAGAAGAGGTAGTTTGAGTGAGTTAGTTCTAGAGGCATCTTGAGAGAGATTGAAGGTGAAGAGTGCAAATAAAGGTAGTCATAATCAGTTAAAGATTATAAATAGATGTTTAAAATGATCTTTTAAAGGTATATTAGTCGATATTTAGTTTCCTATGGGGTTTGTTCCTCCTTGAAAGATAAATCTTGCTATAGTTCTAGTTATTGTAGGTGCTTAACTAGACAGGGTCAGTATCTCCTTATGGGATTGTGTCTCACTAAACCAAGGGATGGGTGTTCCTTGATGAGTTAGTGCTATTCTAAATTTTGGATCTTATTATTATAGGATTATAGTCCATTTTTTAAGGTTTAGAGGGTTTTATGCCGTAAGAGGGTTTCCCACATATATCATGTGTTTTTTCTTGATCTTGTTTTATATTCCATGTTCATTATTATAAATGATGTGTATGCTTCATGATTGTATGTGTTTAATGGTTAAGGATTTCAAATTGGATTGAATATATATCATCAATGATTCACCCCACCCCCCTTAATGATTGTACCTATAAGAATTAGTATCAAAGTAGGACCTTCAATGCAAGTTTAACCACTTGAAGATGATCCAAGGTATAAAGATGGCTAAGCAGTTGATGAAAGAAAATATTGTGTTGAGATCAATGGTCAAAATTCTTGAAGAATAGATTAGTCATATTGAGACTAGGAAGATTAATTATAAATCCAAGGATGATGAACATGAGATAAGGCTTGATAAGCTTAATGAATAGGTCATAAAACATAGATAAATAATAAGTCATCTTCAAACCAAGTTTGAGAGATTAAGTGAAATAGTCAAAGAAGACAAGATGACCATACAGGATCTTGAGGATCAATTAAGAGTTACAAAGATTAATCTAAGTTCAAAATAGGAAGAATGTAAACATATCAAAACTTAGTTAGAAGAGACAAATGCCAATTTGAGTTCAAATCAAAGTGAGCATGATTAGTTGAAGTCCAATATTGATTCTATAAAGATTATTAAAGAGAAATCATGTATATTTAAGGATGACATGACTAAATAATCTAAGAGGGATAAGAATACTATCCAAGTTCTCAGAATTTAATTAAAAACTAAAATTTCAAATATGAGAGTTAAAGAGGTTGAGAGCATTTACTTTAAAACCAACCTAGATTCATTAAAGGATGAGCATGAGAAATTTTTTGTCAAGGTAAAAAAGGATAAGAAAGAGTAAGAGAGGTCAGCTCAAGACAATAAGTATGCAAGAACCAAGTATAACATGAGAAGACCTATTAGGTAACCAAACACTATAAGGTATAAAAGTTCATTTAATGGTCACTACTCTATGTGTAAGCTTTTTGGTCATAAGGCAAGAAATTGTAGAAGTAAGATCAATTGGTTAGCTAGAGGCATGGATAATATAGTCTTCTATAATTATCATGACATGGGACATATTACTAGATTCTTCCCTAGAATGCATGGGAAAAGACTAACCTAGGTACAGAGACTGAAGATAGTTAAGATTGAACATAATGAACCTAAGAGATAAGATGGTATGTTTGTTGAGATTCATAATTTTCATCAAGTATAAGGTATGAATGATGTTATTTATTATAAAGTTTTTCATATTGCAAGATATTGTAAAATCAATCTCTTAAGTCATACGAAGGTGCATGGACATCTTAGAGTGCTTAAGAAAGGTCAATCCTTGGTATGGAAACATAATGAAGTGAAAAATAAGAAAACTAATTCAATTGAGTTGAAAAATCAAGGTGGACTATCTGTTAAAGCAAAATAGGAATCAAATATGAAGAAGGATCAGGAATACCAAGAGAATGTGTCATATATCTAGATAGAAAAGGAGAATCAAAAGTTAGTTCAAGTTGAGCTCAAAGAAAAGACCAAGGTGCTAATTGAGGCTAGTTTTGAGGTATGTATGGATGTAAGAGAACATCCTACTATTTTTGAACAAGTTTCATGCAAAGAACATCCATTTTTAATACCCATTGATGAGGTTCTTTCTTCAATTGAAAAGGTATGTCATGAATCTTTATTATCTCCATATGTTGTCAATCTAATCTTAGAAGAAAATGAGAATATTGTAGTGGATGAACATGTTACTTCTCTTAAGCCTAAGAAGAAGAAGAACTATCTATATTAGATGACCAAAGAGGAGAAGGAATATGAAGAGTTGTGGGAAACTCCTAGTTTCACATTGTTCTAGAATATTATGGGTTAGGGTGTCTCTATCTAGGCTTCAAAGAGACACTTGACAAGAAAGAAGAAGCATGGTGGATTCCAGTTGAGCTTTGGCTAATGTTGTAGGACAAGAATATATTTCAAAGATGTGTTTGGTTAAGGGGGAGCTAACTCAGTTAGTTTGAGTGGCTTGAATGAGTTGTGTATGATGTGAGGGGGAGCATATGTGAAGATTCTTCAATCATGTTAGAAGTGTGAAGATGTTTTTTGTAGGTGTGAATTCAAAAAGATTGATATGATGACTTGATCAAACCAATGCATGTGTTTTGACAAGGTATTGAATCTTCACGCATGAGCAAAAAGAGCTTATGAGTTCTATAGATAAATAAGTCCAAGGATCAGAGAATCCCAAGTTCAAATTGTTTTATATCAAAGAGTATATGACATGAGATGTGCATAATGTTAGGGGGAGATTTATAAGCTCTATGAGTAGTCTGTCAAGTCTAAGGATCAGAGAAGTCCAAGTTTATATTAGTACATGTCAAAAGGGGAGCAATTGATTCATATGCTTGAAAATATGTAAGTATCATAATCATCTTAAATAGTATTTGAATGCATACATGATGTTAAGGAATGATTGCTGGCATATTTAGGAAGAGACTCTTTTCATTAATGTCAAAGGGGGAGAAATATTAGAGTGAGGGAAATCAAATGAGTAAGAAGTCATTTTAAGGGTGTTTTTCCATCAATAAGAAAGGGGGATATTTTTTAGCATGGTCATTGATGTTAGGTTGTCATTGATTTCAAAGAGATGATGAGATACTAGTGCAATAATGATAAATAAGTTGTGTTTTATATCTTGGAGAGATATGACACATGTGCAGGTCTATAAAGACAAAGAAGAAATTATGAGGTATCCATAGATTTCTTGGTAAAGTTTTAGTGTGTAATTTGATCATTTGAAAAGAGAAACATTCATCTTCTAGCTTAAGAGAAGCTAGAATATCACTACACATCATGAAAATATTAGTGAACTAGAAAGTTTGTGCATTTAGTGCAGGTACTCAAAAACTCAACAGTGGTCGAAGGTTTTCATGGAGGTATTATCTATAGTGCCAAAAAATTACCCTAAATATTTTGAATCTTGAAGTGTTTTCTATCTTAAGTTATAAACCTTAAAATTTTCTCTTGTATACTATGATGGATCAATACTTTCAAGTTTAACTATGTTGAAGTCTAGGGTCACACAGTCAAGACATATCTAATGGTGAGTGTTTAATCAGGAGATGAAGATCTATGAAGAGTGTCTAATCTAAAAGATGAAGATAAAATGGTGAGTGTGTGATCATGTAGATTATGATCCAATAGATCATATTGAGTCAATAAGTTAATAGAGTGATAAGAAGGCATGTGGGGCTGCCAAGTGGTGGAAGTTCATTAGAGATTGACTTTAGGGTATGCAGAGAGCATGCAGGGCTGCCAATTATCTTGATCTCAGAAGTGAGGATATAAGATCAATGATGAGTAGTGTAAGGTAAAGACTAGGATACTCCTAAGGTAATTGATGTAGTGTATTTTTTAAAGCTATGTGAGGACATGATATGAATACACATGTCTACAATAGTTGCATTACACAGTGACCATTGGCATTTGAATTAGTAAAGGGAAAAACTAGTGTGTAGTATTTTGCTAATATATTTTGCTCTAAAAAAATTTTATTGATGTAGTAAAAATAAAATTTTAATATAAAATTTAAGGTTCATCCACAAAATTTTATTATAACATTTTAACGTGTGTACAGTTAAAGATATTGAGCTCCAAAGTTGACTATGTGTTTGACCATGTTCTATAAGTGAACCAAGAAGGATAATTGAGTTGTTCTTGATAAAATTTTGATGTTTCAAGATGAAATAAATATTGTAGAGTGTTTTAGGATCAATGAATACTATATTTATGTATTTTTTAGGTTCTAACAATCCATTTTTAGTGTAAAAAAATTGCTTATAATTTGACTATGTTTGTTGAATGCATTGGTAGATTGAGTGACCATGTTGCAGTAGTGAGTTGAAGGTGTTATGAGTATAATTTTTAAAAAAATGAGTATTTATATGTTATATAAGTATCTAAGTATTATTTAAAAAATATATGACTTGATATGCCCTTGATTAATTATGGAGAGTCAAAATAGCTTGACTATATTTTGACTGTATATGACTAGTTAGTCATTCTGAGAGAGTTGATTTGAGTGCTTAAAACCTATTTTGAAGTGTCTAAGGAAAATTAAAGTGTCATAGAGGTCTTAAAGGTTTCACCCATATGATATAATCATATGGATATGTGAAAGACATGAGTGTTTGCTTCAGAAGTTTGAGACTCTATTTTATGTATATGAAGACCCGAAGAGCAAGGAGACTTAATTGGTAGGTTCAAGTATTGAGTTGGTGTTATATGTGTCATGGACATATGATAGAGTGAGTAAGGGGATATCGGAGATAGTTTTTATGTGTTTCAATCATTGGTAAGGGATGAATTTGGTCCAATTATTCTCACATGTAACATGTGAGCATGAAGTCTTAATTATTTTAGGTCTCACCAAGACCTAATGGTGGTTTGGGGCTAATGAGATAATGAGCGACTTATCAAGAGTGTGGTTCTCACATATAACATGTGTATGTACATATTTTAAGTGTGTTTAAAATATATAAATAATCTTGGCTGACTAATATGGGTTAAAGGAAGAGAGTGGTATAAGTACAAGGTCTAATTAGACTAATTATGATTTGTGGAAGTGTGGATTCAAATGAAGGAAGAGAAACTTTCAAAAAGAAGGTATAGGTCATTGAGAACCAATAAATTTTATGTAATATGAAACATAGGTCATTAGACCCAATGACCCTAGAAGAGGTAGTTTTAGAAAGTTAGTCATAAAGATAGCTTGAGAGAGATTGGAGGTGAAGAGTGCAGATACAGGTGGTCATCATCAGTTGAAGAGCACCAATATATTTTTAATGTGATTTTTTAAAGGTATTTAAGTGGGTCCTTAGTATTTTATGGGGTTAGTTCCTCCTTATAAGATAAATCTTGCTAAAGGTCTAGTTGTTGTGGGTGCTCAACTAAGGGTAGTAGCTCCTTGTGGGATTGGTGTCTCACTAAACTAAGGGATGGGTGTTCCTTGATCAATTGGTGTTGGTCTAAATGGTTGATCTTATTATTATATTATTATATTACATATTTTAGGTTTTATTGGATTTTATACCCCAAGAGGTTTTCCCACATATATCATGTGTTTTGTGCTTGATCTTGTTTTATCTTTCATGTTCATTGTTATGAATGATGTGTATGCTTAATGATTGTATGTGTTGAATGGTTAAGGATTTAAAGGGTTTCTAATTGGATTGAAAATAAATCATCATTGATTCACACACTAATTATTATACCTCTAATAGGATCATTATAGGTAACCTATTTCTGAGGTCGAGATACTATCCTTTCCACCCAAACTAAAAGTGGTGGTTATTTATTACATATTATTTTGCTAGCTGGGAGGTGCAAGTAGTGATGATTATATTTATTGAAACGTTTAAGATGGTATGTTGATGATTGGGAGGTATAAATAGGTGATTTGTATAAATCTAATTCTTGGTCATTTATGCATATGCTTACTTATATTAGCATAGTTTAGTGGCAGGATGGTTTTACATAGTCCAGTGTGGTTCAGTACTATTATATATTAATTATCAAGGATTATTCTTATGTCAACATATTATACTTTCACCATGGAATGGTATTGATATTTATCATTATGATTCATGATAAGACAAAATTTTGGTTATATATACTATGAGTTGGCATTATATTATGGTAGACTATCTTTGGGATTCAAATTATAGAGAAATAGAATGGATGATAATATGGATGTTTGACATTATGGCAGTTATTTGTAGAAATACCATCATAATTATTGATTTAAAATAAACACTAATCATAAAATACAATGAGTAAAAGATTCATAAAATTAAAATATGTAAATAATACTAGAATTTAAATCATGAAAGCTTGATTAATTCTAAACTCAATTTGTTATTGCACCCATTGGCCAGAGTCTTGCATCAAGGATGATGTTTTTATAAGAGGGAGAGAATGTAATTAACCCATGTCAAACCATTATAGAAACAATTATCCTTATTACATTTTCATAAGTAAAGACCCTATTAGCTGGGTGTAAATCTTGGTGAGAGAGATACCTAGTGTTGTCCTTGGTGTGTCAAAGTCTGATTGTATGCATTGTTCTACATTGTGGACTTGATTATTTTTTGGTTGATGGGTGGCTTTATTGGAATAATCTAGGATTATAATTTGATTCATGATATACTTGTATTATTGGATTACATACATACATACATACATATACATACATACATATATATATATAATATATATATATATATATACATACATATATATATATACATACATACATATATATATATATATATATATATATATATATATATACATATATATATATATATACATATACATATACACACACACACACACACACACACACACACACACACACACACACACACACACACACACATATATATGTATATATATAATTATTCATGCTACTAGTTATTGATTATTTTATGGATGTTTTCCACACATCAATTGTATGATATGTTATTCATTGAATACTCAAGTCCAATAATTCTAGACCCAAAATATGAGATTATTATTATGCATGTTATAATTAAATATCTTTTACCATCATATTATTTATTGTATCTAAAATTCTGTGTTTTTGTGTCTTGTGAATGAATAAAGGAGAGGAATTTTGGTTCTTCAAACAAATGGAAACTAAGACTAAGTAACCAATGATCATAAGCAACTATTTAAATAGTTACCATAAATAATTAATCGTTTACTCAGGTTCATAATAAGTAAATAATTAATTAAATATGTACTATCAACATGATTTATTAATAACATATTATATTTTACTACCTAATAGATGAGAAATTAAATATTTTATAGTAAAATTATTTGTTAACTAAATATTATTTATTGTAATAATAAATTGGATTAATGGAGCTTAGATCAGCTAAAATAAATAAATCTAGGTGTATGCTGGTAAGTAAATATTCCCTCATAGATTTAGCTATTCTTTTTCTCAGCTTTGCAAATGTGGTAAGCAATGACTGATAGCTTATTTTAGGTTATTAAATTAGGTTTATTTTTTGTTGGATTGCCAATTTTTTACCTATATTTATTTGATATACTAGATGAGGTTTCATATAGTTTTCCTGGTTGATTTGTATCTTAATTTTTTTTAAACTGCTCTATGTATGGTGGATGTTAGATAAATTTTCTCCTTATTATTTTGGGAAATATTTTGCCTAAAATTTGATGGGTTCTTCCTGGTAAAATAAAATATATTTATATCTATATATACAAATTACATATATATATTAATTATTTTATTTTGATTGGAAAATATAAAAGAAAAGAATGTATATATAAATAACTTTGTTTAGGTTTTTAAAAAAATTATTGGGTTTGGGAGAGGGGTGGCTAGGCTGACCCTGTGCCTTCCCATTTTTGGGAGGGAGGAGGGGCCAACCATTTGGACCTCACCATACCCATGGCATCATGACTAATGGTCATGTCCATGACCAGGCCTTTGGCCTAGTTGTTGGCTGTTAGCCATTGCATCTTAGGGTTATATTTTGTGTTTTAGAAAAATCAAATAAAAAATACATTCATTTAAAAAAAATTTAATAAATCATTGTTATATATATTTTATATGTTATGTTATGCATTGATAAAATATATTTCATAGATTATATTTTAGTTTTAATTTATTCTTTAAAATTTATATTTTATGAATTATGTTTGTTTATATATATATATATATATATATATATATATATATATGGTTGTTTTGAATTTTTTGTTTAGACTGGATATTTTATATTATATCCATTTTATCTCAAATATTATTATATATAACATTGTAATTGAATTCTAATTGTTCTTTTCAGAAACTTAGATTCAAGATTTTATATTTAGAAATTTATGTGGAAACTATTTTGAAAACTATTAAATATATGTACGAATAAATAATTTGAAGCCCATTTATGAGATAGTGTTATACTTGGGCCATTTATGATATTATCAAATGTATATATTTTTATGTATGTAAATATATATAATTATGTGTAATTTAAGAAGATTGAGTGAGACTCTCTAGGTGAAGATACAAACATGAGCGTGGAAAAAATGTACATTAATAAATTGAAGTGAGGTGTAATTAATTAAAATGTTGAGTTGCTCATGTGCCCCATATGCTAAAACTAGTGCATATGACTAAACAAATATATCTTGAAAATTAATTATTATGATTCAGTTGAGCAAATGAAGATAGATTATGTTATATTTAATATTGTGATGAAGTTAGTTTCATTTTATTGCTGGGTGGATTTTATATATTTCCCTCTTATTATGATTTGTGTGTGTGTGTGTGTGTGTGTGTGTGTGTGTGTGTTTGTGTGTGTGTGTGTGTGTGTGTGTGTGTGTGTGTGTGTGTGTGTGTGTGTGTGTGTGTGTGTGTGTGTGTGTGTGTGTGTGTGTGTGTGTGTGTGTGTGTGTGTGTGTGTGTGTGTGTGTGTGTGTGTGTGTGTGTGTGTGTGTGTGTGTTGATATTGATATTGTCATGATTAGGAATGTTAATTTTCATTTTTATCTTGTTTATAACTCTAGAAACTAAAATAAAAATATTTGTTAGGGAATTTTTACTTGCTCAGTGTAAGATGACCCATTGTTTCCTATGTCTCAGTGTAGGAGAAATAATTACCAGTGGTAGATAAAGTATAGATATATTATGCTTGTTATGTTAGCATTTGTAGTGTATCGAATGTTGTTTATTTTATGCTTTGAACTAATAGTGATTATATGGTTTTTGTCCAATTGAGACATTTGTAAAGTTTGTTTCTTAAGGATTATCTTTAACCTTGATTTATCTTACTATTGAAAAGATCCATGTTGTATCTTATATTATTGATTTCCATAATGGTTGTTATAAAATTCTATAATATCAATGTACAATGGTATTTCCTAATCTATTTTGACATCAATTTGTTTATAATACTTAATGCATTATCATTAGATATATTCGTGTGCTTGAATAATAGAGTTAGTTTTAGTAGTGTTTATAAACTATTTTATCTATGAGTCGAGAATCTTGTTAAGTAGGTTAACTAAATCTTATTTATGTGTTAAGTAGTAATCATTGGATTAAAAAAAGTTTTAGTATCTAAGATTCATAGTTGGATGATAAAACTAATGCTTACAACATACAATTAAATAGTAAAATAACATCGAGAACATTATATGGCAAGATAACATTGATAATCATAGACTTAGAATATATATGAGTTTAGCTCACTATCATATTTAGAAATTATGGGTTAATCTTAATGTGTCAAATTGTTAAATAATTAATATTGGATTTGACCTACATATTTGAAACTAATGAGACAAGTTAATAAATTCTAACTCAAGATATTTTGGGTGTCTTTATGTGAATATTGTGACTCGCTTAGCTTAAGAATTTTAGTAACACTTTTGATTAGGTGTCCTTTTCAGGTTATTAGGTACTCTTTAAAATCTATTTGTTGGAATATAAATTTATTTGAGATTTAATTTATACCTTGTGAAGTACTCAGATAGATATATCATCCTCTGACATCATTTGGTGGATGGTTGGGTGAATGCATGCACTTATATGAGATTCCATGAAATTTCACATTATAATTTTTTTGTTTTAACATCAACCAAATCACTGCAAAGATAGGCACTAAATTAATACCTAAGATTGAGTTTTTATGAAATGAAAACTTATAACATCTAGATTTATCTTATGTGAATTATAATTTATAACCATTATTTTTTTAACCTATTCTGATGATTTTTGGTAGATCTGATTCCAAAAGCAATTGAAAACTTTCTGCACCTATTTCTTTTTTCAGCTTGTGAAGTGGATTCAAAATTAAGTTGCCAAAAATAGATAGAAGAGTCCTAATGGAAAAACGTAGTTTTTTAGTGTTTAATTTGACCTTTAAATTTACATAGGAACTTATTTTTAGTACTTTTGAACATCTTTAATATTTTTAGTGGCCCTTTTTCTAAACCTAATTTATTCAAAAATTACTTAACAAAATAGTTTTCAACATTAAAACCTATTTGGAACATTGAGATATTTTAACATTTAAATTATTTTAGGTTATTTTTTTAGGTTCCTAGTGGTATGATATAGCTAATATATTGTATAATAACTTTATAAAATACCTTTTACCTTGTGGAAGTATCTTTTCCATCACTATTTTATAGGCAATTTAACAACTTTGAGATTGGTCTAATAAGTGAGATAGTCAACTATGTTTTCTTCATGATTGAGTCTTTCTGTTTCAGCATGAATGGTTAAGCTTAAATAGTTTATTCATTGATGATATGGTGGTTATATGATATTTTGAGTGAAATAGGATCTTGATTTCTCTCTTAGTTTTATCATGCTTGAGGTCATAGTTTGTAGTACCTCGTCAACAAATCATTTATAGATTACATTTATGGTATCATTGGAATAAACTATAAATGACAAAACTTGATCATAAAATTCATGTGTAGTATTTAAAATTTATTCTAGTGTAGTTGACACATCTTTATTACAATGAGCTTATCAAATGCCTTGGTCAATCTCACATTCCAAGATTGAAGGTGAGCAACTATGTAGTAGGTTACATACATTAAGTGTGAGTGCATTAATTTAAGGTTGACTTGATATTGGGCATGAGTTATAATATGCATGTAATCATGGTGTGCATGAGTGTGGATCATTTTATAATTAGAGTGTTCACTCTTATGAAGATGGAGTTACACACACAAAAAAATAGTATTGTTTTTAAGGGTTTTATTTGAGTTTTATTGAGGTGAATTTTTTAATGTTACATTTTTTATATATTTATATTCTTATCCTATTTCATGCATCAAATTCATTCACTACTATAAATGTGGTGATTTGAGACAAACAACTTCCCTCCTCTTTACTTTTTCATTTTTAAAATAATATAGTTAAATTTTATTTGGCTAAAAATTAAGGGCATTGGTTAAAAAATAGAGCAAGAATGAAAATTTTTAATAAAATAATTAACTTTTGATCAACAACCAATAATTAGGAGAGGTGGGTAAAATAAATAGGGGAAGAAAAAACTAAGTTTGTACCTACATTCGGGGCATTTATTCCTCATACTTTCATACTCTATTTTTTATTTAGTCAATGTATTTTTAATTACAAGGCTCCTCAACACTAGCCCAACATGAGATATCTCAAAAGGGAATGCTTTGAATTAGTTCAATCATGATTTATTTTTAAAGCACAAGTGTTCAAAGTAATTTTTTTTCCTTAAACTTATCAACATGACCATAAAATATAGGAATAATATAATTATATGTATCACTTACATTGGTATTGTGGTCAAGAGGAGTTTCAAGGGGAAAATAAAATAAAATATTGTGGCAAGAGAGTGACAAAATATATGATGTAAGTTTTGGAAAATAAACTTTTGAGAAGTCAACGCTTTTATCAAGAGTGTTTTACTTTTTAATCTGATTGTTATTTTATTTTATAAATTGAATTTGTTGGTTATGTTTACATTTAAACCTAAAAATATCATTAGTGTTAAAATTAAAAATCCTTGATGTGATATCCCATTTTATGTATATCCAAGAATGATGGCATAAGATCAAATTTCATTGAAACTTGTCAAAACATTTTATGCCTCCAGTATGCTTCCACACTTTACATATAGTCAAAAGGTTTGGGAAAAGAAAAAAAACCTATATCTTTAAATATTTTTTTGTGATACAATCTATTTAAATATATTATAAAATTTATTTCATGATAATTTATTATCTTGTGAAACACATAAAGAATATGTGGAAATAATGTTAGGAATGGGAGTAAAAGTGTACTGGTTCTCCATTTCTTGGTCAAACATTCTTGTAAATAATAAAATTTTAATTTTTTAAGTGGTTACAAGATCTTTGATGACAAATAGTAATTTTTTCATTTAAATCTAAAACTAATAATATATAAAATCACAATAAATTATGTAAAAATATCTTAATCTAGTGTGAAACTCCCAACTTCTTAAACTTACCCCAAAAAAATTCCTTTTTGGGTTCTTAAGTGATAATTAGTCATAATTATGGGTGTGATTATGTTTAAAGTTTCACGTGCTCATTTTTTTATAATGATATTTAACGAATATTTAATCTCATTATGCCATGCAATAGTTTTCCCCTATTTGTAAATCTACAAAATTAAGATTTACAAATTTTATAATGTATTGTGTATTTTTTGTACAATTTATTTTTGGAATATATGTGAGTATATATATATATATATATATATATATATATATATATATATATAAATGAAAAAACCATTATTAAAATTTCATATATTACAAAACCATGTTTTAGTTCCTACACAACAATGTACACTTTAATCCCATACCATGTAGAATCAACTAAATTTATCATTATGAAAATATAGCAGCTCATACATTTTTAGTTGAGACTTTTATTTTTATTAACTTATTTTTTTACTTCATGATAATTCCTATACCATCAAAATAGTAGTAGTAACAGGCAACATAAGAACCTAATTTAAGTAATTGTTGATAAATTTTACCACCATTGCTCAAGGTTGCTTATGTGCAAGTTTTTGAGAGGAATTAATTCATGAATTTAAAGTTAAAAATATATTAAAATTACCATACAACCTTCATCAATCCAAAACCATGCTTATGAATAGTTCACCGATCTAAAATTTGGTGTATGTTTCTTTTATTCCTCTAGCAAGCTAATTGCAAGCTAGTAAGGGTAATTTTCTAATGTTTAATTTATGAAGGAGAATAAGACTTGGTTTGAATGGTATTAGGGGAATATATGGGACCATATTAAATAAATATTATATAAATTAGTTTTAGGTTATAGGGGCTTAAATTTATTAATAATTGTTAAGAAGGAAAGGTGCTCTAAAACCCTTCTTGAACCCTAATAACTCAGTTTTAGGAGATGTGATTGCATTTTTGATTTTTTTAATTAAAAAATAAAATTTGTGTGAGATATTATGGGAAATAAATTAAATTAATAAACCTTAATTAATAAAAATTTTAACTCAAATAATGTACAAAATTAAAGGTACAAGTTGTATGGTTTTAAGCATTAAAGAGAGACATTCAAAAAAGGCATTTTTAAAGAGGTTTAAGAGATTGTTTGAGCATATCCAATGGTTGTAATGATCATAGTGGATATTATATATCCTAATTAAAATAAATAGGTATTTATTCCATGTAAAACTCCATAAAATTTTAAAATTTAAACCTAAAAACATTCAAAAATGAGATTGTGCAAGCTAAGAAACACTAAAAAGTGCATATTTTGAATTTTATTAAGTGAAATCTCTTGAAATTTTATTAAGTGAAATCTATTTAAATTTTATTTATTAAAATATATTTAAATATATAAATGTTTTAAAGTGGTTTAATGTCCTTATTTTACCTAAGAAGAGAAAAAATGGCAAAACATAGGTCTACACAATGAAGGAAATCAGGGTTTTAACTAGTTTTACTCATAAATGGAGTTCGAAATGAGTGTTTCAAATCCTTAAAAGGGTAAAAAATGATTTGATATTTTTTATAATTAATTTATAGGTTTTAATACATGATTATACAATGAAAAAAAATTCAAAATAGGCTCAAATCAAATAAAAACATCTCCTAGTCACCATGTGCACAACAAACAGGTCTTTTTTATGAATTTTGGTTTGAGAGTTTGGTGAAGAGTTTTCAATATTTTAAAAAATTTATAGGTATGACCAATTTATACCTATAAAATTATAATCTTAGGAGTTTTTAATGATACATATAACTCATTATATACCCCCAAATCAAATAAGGGGTTCTTGAGGCCTAGAGAGCACAAAAGAGCATTTTTGGAAGTTGTACGTAGAGTTTGGAGGTGAAAATTTGTTTTAAGGTCTAGGAAAACATGATGATGATGTTAAAATAATATTTACACTCCTTATATAATCAAATAATTTAGGATCATCTTGTTCTAGGTTCTCATAGACCATTCAAGAAGCTTATGAAATAATAAAAGATGAGCATATCGAAGAATAACTAGTACGGAGAGTTATATTGTTCATCATAAAATACATTTTAAGAAAGTATATTTAAATTAGAGACAAATAAATTAAACATGAAATAATATTCTCTCATTTTATTCCCCATTTGATCCAATTTTATAAAAGGTTAAGTCAAACATGAAGAACATCTTCAAGGAGACCTAAAAAGGTGAAAAAACTACATACAAGAATGGAAGAGTTGAGTTGAAGACTTGATCAAAAAATAGGGCCTATTTTAATGGATGAGAATCCTTAAAAAAACAACATGAAATATCTCTCCTACTATACCACCTTGGATCAATTTAGGGAAGTTAAGAAGAAGAAATATGCATGCCAGATAAAAATAAGATAACTAAACTCAAACTCCAATATGCAATGCAGATAACTAAAGTCAAACTCCAAGATGCAAGTGAATACAACTTAAGTCACTCACTATATAGATGGAATGTCTCAAGGAAGTTAGACAAACTATTCACACGGAGTTAATTAAAGATGATCAAGATCTCTTCAAGATTGAATACCATTAAAGTATGCATCAGACCTTTGACTTTTTCAAAAGATTCAAAAAAACTTCTCTCTCTCTCTCTCTCTCTCTCTCTCTCTCTCTCTCTCTCTCTCTCTCTCTCTCTCTCTCTCTCTCTCTCTCTCTCTCTCTCTCTCTCTCTCTCTCTCTCTCTCTCTCTCTCTCTCTCTCTCTCATATGTCATTTTCCAAGAAAGAATTTTTATACTTAAAATGTATTATGTATCAATTCAGAAGTCTGGTATTTGAGTTAAAGGTTGAGTTGGAGTTGAATTGAATGAAGAGTGAACTATGACTAGGATGATGGTTCATTTCCTAATATAGGTGATGCAAGAGCATCCTCACACTAGGAGCATATTTGTTTTAGTTTTAACATGTTTTAGTTTGTTAAGTTGTTTTTCCCTCCAATTCTTAGTTTTTTTTCTAATTTTTAAATTTGGCAAAATATTCTTTAAACCTGTAGATATAGTCTGTTGGGCGAGTTGTTAAGCCGTTTTGAATCTTCTTATGTTAGAAGACTATTTTATGCATTTTGGAGATATTGTTGCGCCCAGCCCAGGATAGAACTAATTAGCTATATTGAGAACATATGATTTGTATGCGTATGGGTGTGTGTGGAAAAATAGGGGAGAGTGTGGCAATTGAATGCAGGGGCACAATAGAAGAGGATCTGCAATTTGCAGACAAGCTGAGATGTATGTCCTCCTATTTTATTAATAAAGGTGTGTTCCTTTGAATAAACAAAAAAAGATATTGTTTTCTCCTATATTTGTATGAATTGTTGCTGGGCCATTTCAATTTCCTTGATGGGTCGTGTATGTTGTGCTGGGATGTTGTTTCCTCTTTGCAACGCATATATGCTATTGAGTGTAGTTTCTTCACAAAGCATATCTAAATGTTGGCATTTCAAAGTGAGAAATTAAATGATGGCTATTTCAATGTATTGAATGTTAATTCGTGTTAATAATGTGGCATTTCAAAACAAAAAAAAGTCAAGCGACGGTTCTGCTGGAATTTGTTTTCTCAGGGTATGGCAGGTGGACTTCCCAGATAAATACATTGGTTTCAACCTTTCAATGACTTGCCAAAACATATAAGTGATTTCCTGTTGGCAATTTGGTTTTTATCCATTATTCCTTATATGCAGTTTGGTGTCTTTCATTAGCAATACGTTGTCAATATATATATATATATATATATATATATATATATATATATATATATATATATATATATATATATATGTTTTAGTCCTGTTGAAAAGAGAAGACTGCATACCATGTGTCAAAAATAGATAAGTTATTCCCTATTCTATTCATCATTTAAAAAGTTTTGATGAACATATAATTTAGTCCTGATTACAAGACATCTATATTCCATGTCTTGGAGCTTGAGGTCTGGACATTAGAAACCACAAGAATGTTGTTATATGTTAAAAATTAATCTTATTGGATATATGCCTGTTGACACCATTTTGGTATCAGAGCACAAGGGATTGTGATCCAAGCCAAAGAGAAGCAGAACTAGACTTGTGAAGAAGAAGCAAGATGGCCATGAGAATTAGGAACATAGGTAGAGCTAGAGGAAGGAGACCTGGAGGATAGGTTGCACTAGCAGAAGAAATTAGGAACCTGACAGCTAGGCTACAAGACCTAGAGATGGCTCAAAGAAGAGGCACTGACATGGGTGAAGTCAGTGATGGAGAAGAGGAGCCACCAGAAGATGAAGTGGTGGTGGAAGAAGACACAGCTGAAGATAGGTTGATTTGAGCCATTATGAAGGTGAACACAAAGCCAAAAATGGAGGTTCCAATGTATGAAGGTAATTTGAATGTAGAAGAATTAATTGATTGGATTAATGCATTAGACAAATACTTTGAGTATGAAGGAATTGAAGAAGATGATAAGAAAGTCAAGTATGACATGACAAGGCTAAAGAAACATGCATCCCTATTGTGGGATGGAGTGCAAGAAGAAAGAAGAAGGAAAGGGAAGCCAAAGATCAGAAGCTGGGATAGAATGGTAGCAAAAATGAAAGCTAAATTTATGCCCAAAGATTATCAAGCAAATCTTTTTAAGCAATTACAAAATTTAAAGCAAAAAGAAATGTCTGTGAAAGAATATATTGAAGAGTTTTACAGGTTGACTATAAGATTAGGTCATGTTGTGGATGACACAGAGAAGGTAGCTAGATACACTAATGGTTTAAAATTTACCATTCAAGATGAAATTAGTCTTCTCATTCCTAAGACAGTTGAGGAGGCATATCAATTTGCCTTGAAAGCTGAGGAGAAGATTGCAAGGAAAAAAACATCCTTCTCAAGAGGAAGGGGTAGGTCCATCAGAGGAAGAGGATTTCAAGGAGGTAGAAGACAACTGCAAACAGCTCGAGAAGAGGCCAGCAACTCACAAAGTTCAAGAGGTAGCTATACACCAAGAGGAAGAAGGCCATACCAAGGATATCAAAGAGGAAGAGGAAGATTCATGGGAAAATGCTTTAAGTGCAACAAGTATACAGGACACAGGGCATATGAGTGTCTAGAAAACCCTTCTACTAGCCATGAGAGGGGTGTACATGTGACCCAAAGTGAAGGAAAAAGTGAAGAAGTTGCTGTAGCTTATGAAGATACCCCAGAAGAAGGTGAGTCTCTTTTAATGAAAAGAATTTTGTTAAAGCCAAATAAAGAAGTTTTAGAACTACCTCAAAGGAAAAATTTATTTAGAACCACATGTAAAAGTAAGGGGAAATGCTGTAAGGTCATCATAGACAGTGGAAGTACTGACAATCTTGTGTCAACTGAGATGGTGGAGAAACTAGGCTTGAAGAAGGAGGTACATCCTACACCTTATCAAAAAGGACACAAACTCCTGGTAAGTGAACAATGTAAAGTAGATATTCAGATTGGAACATATAAGGATCAAATTTTATGTGATGTCATGCCCATGGATGTATGCCATATCTTGCTTGGAAGGCCTTGGCAATTTGACAGGAAGGCCATACATGATGGAAGATAGAATACATATATGTTTGAAAAGGATGGGATAAATCATACACTCACACCATTGAAAGAGGAGGCTACTACTATTTTTGGATATAATTCTAAAGTATTGATAATAAGTGGCAAAGAGTTTCTACATCAAATGAAGAAAGAAGAGGTAAACTTTGTTGTAATTGGTAAGCCAAGGAGTGTAGTCACTAGTACTAAGTTGATTGAATTTCCATTAGAGATTCAAGATATGTTGAATGAGTACATTGACATTGTGGTAGATGATTTACTTGATGATTTACCACCATTTAGAAGTATTAGCCATCACATAGACTTGATTCCAGGAGCAAATCTTCCAAACAAGGCTGCCTACAAGTTAACACCAAAGGAAAATGAAGAGATCAAGCACCAAGTTCAGGAATTGTTAGACAAAGGATTGGTAAGAGAGAGTTTAAGTCCTTGTGCTATCCCTACAGTGTTGAGTCCTAAGAAGGATGGGAGTTGGATAATGTGTACAGACTCCAGAGCAATCAACAAGATTACTATCAGGTATAGATTTCCATTACCTAGAATTGATGATTTACTTGATTGTTTAAGTGGAGCTACATATTTTTCTAAGATAGATTTAAAAATTGGTTACCATCAAATTAGGATAAGAGAAGGGGATGAATGGAAAATAGCTTTCAAGACCAATGATGGACTCTATGAGTGGTTAGTTATGTCATTTGGACTAACCAATGGACCAAGCACCTTCATGAGGCTAATGAATGAAGTGCTGAAGGAGTTCACTGGTAAGTTTGTGATAGTGTATTTGGATGATATTTTGGTGTTTATTCAAACTAAAGAAGATCATTTGAAACATTTGAGGATGGTATTGGGTAAGCTACATGAGGAGAAATTGCTAATCAATGTCAAAAAGTGCAGTTTTTTGAAAATAGAGTTGATATATTTGGGGTTTATGATTTCAAAAGAAGGATTGAAGATGGATAATAAAAATATTAAGGCTATACTTGAGTGGCCTACACCCAGGAGCACATATGAGGTAAGAAGCTTTCACGGTTTGGCTAGCTTCTATAGGAAATTCATAAGAAATTTTAGTGGAATTGTTGCTCCAATGATAGATACAATCAAGGGTGATAAAAGAAGTTTTTGTTGGACTGAGGCTGCTGATAAGAGTTTCAGATTATTGAAAAAGAAGGTAACTAAAGAACCAATCTTGACCTTGCCTAATTTTAATAAGCTTTTTCAAGTAGAATGTGATGCTAGTGGAACTGCAATAGGTGTTGTTTTAAGTCAAGATGGGAAGCCTATAGCATACTTTAGTGAGAAGTTAAGTGATGCTAAGAAGAAATATTCAGCTTATGATCAAGAATTCTATTCTCTTGTACAAGCTTTGAAGAAATAGAGGCATTATATTTTGCACAAAGAATTTGTTTTATTCACTGACAATTATGCTTTACAGTTCATTAGCAATCAGAATAAGTTGAATCAAAAGCATGTCAAATGGATTGAACTCTTAAAAATCTTCACATTCACTATTAAGCACAAGAAAGGACAATCTAACAAGGTTGCAGATGCCTTAAGCAAGAGAAATATGATCATACAGGAGTCTCAAGTAAGCATTGTGGGATTTGAAGATTTGAAGGAGCTATATAAGGAAGATCCAGACTTTAAGAAACCATATGAAGCTTGCATGAATCTAGTGGGGGTTGATAGAAGTCCTTGGATAGATTTCATGGTCCAAGAGGGTTTGTTATTCAGAGGCAACCAGCTTTGCATTCCCAAGAGTTCCATGAGGGAGAATTTGTTGAAAGAAAAACATAGTGGCAGCTTATCAGGACATTTTGGGTACAATAAGACATTAGCACAATTGAGTGCTCATTACTATTGGCCAGGTATGGGTATTGATGTTAATAAATTTGTTGAAATATGTAAAACATGCCAATATGCCAAAGGAAGTAGTCAAAATTTAGGTTTGTACCAACCACTACCCATTCCAAATAGGCCTTGGGATTCAATAAGCATGGATTTTGTACTTGGTTTGCTAAGAACTCAAAAAGGCCATGATTCCATATTTGTTGTGGTAGATAGGTTTTCAAAGATGGCTCATTTTATTCTATCTTAAAAAACAAGTGATGCTACTCATATAGCTAATCTATTCTTTCAAGATGTTGTTAGATTGCATGGATTGCCTAGAAGCATTGTTTCTGACAGGGATACCAAATTTGTTGGACACTTTTGGAGAACCTTACGGAAGAAATTGGGAACACAATTGAGTTTTAGTTCAGCCTATCATCCTCAAACTGATGGCCAAATAGAGGTTGTCAATAGGATCTTGGGAAACACCTTGAGAAGCCTGGTAAGTATGCATCCAAAACAATGGGATCTTGCACTTGCACAAGTTGAATTTGCCTATAATGATTCTCCTAATAGAAGTACAGGATTGAACCCATTTCAAATTATGTATGGAATGCATCCAAGAGGTGTGTATGAGTTAAGAAATCTAAGTAGCATGGAGACAAGGAGTGATGATGCAGAAGAATTTTCCAATGCCATGCAAAATTTGCATGAACAGGTAAAGAAGAAACTTGAGGAAAAAACCATTAAGTACAAGCTAAGGGTAGACCAAAATAAAAGAGAGGTCAGTTTTAGTATTGGAGACTATGTTCTTTCTCATCTCAGAAAAGAGAGGTTTCCAAAAAAGAGAATACAACAAGCTGAAGGTAAAGAAAATAGGACCATGCAAGGTAATAAGGAAGTTTTCAAATAATGCATATGAAATAGAATTGCCAAAGGGGATTGGAATCTCTCCAATTTTTAATGTTGCAGATCTATATCCATACAAAGATGAAGGACAACTAGCGAAATAAATTGAAACAAGGGCAGATGAAGTTATCCAATGGGAGCAGCAACTACCAAAGGCAGTGCCAAAGGAAATTGAGAGTATTTTAGATAATAAAGTAGTTAAAAAGACAAGGAACAAAGAATATTTCCAGTATCTAACTAAGTGGAAGAATCTACCAGCTGAAGATGCAACATGGTTGACTACAGATGACATCCTTAAGCTAGGCACAAGTATAGAAGAAGTAATGCAGAAAAACAACAAATGAAGAATACTTTTGCTCCTTGGAAGAATGATGCAGGAGCATCCTCACACTATGAGCATATTTGTTTTAGTTTTAGCATGTTTTAGTTTGTTAAGTTGTTTTTCCCTCTAATTCTTAGTTTTTTTTCTAATTTTTAAATCTGACAAAATATTCTTTAAACCTGTAGATATAGTCTGTTGGGCGAGTTGTTAAGCCGTTTTGAATCTTCTTATGTTAGAAGACTATTTTATGCATTTTGGGGAGATTGTTGCACCCAGCCTAGGTTAGAACTAATTAGCTATATTGAGAACATATGCTTTGTATGCATATGGGTGTGTGTGGAAAAATAGGGGAGAGTGTGGCAATTGGATGCAGGGGCGCAAGAGAAGAGGATCTGCAATTCGTAGACAAGCTGAGATGTATGTCCTCCTATTTTATTAATAAAGGTGTGTTCCTTTGAATTAAAAAAAAAGATATTGTTTTCTCCTATATTTGTATGAACTATTGCTAGGCCATTTCAATTTCCTTGTTGGGTCGTGTATGTTGTGCTGGGATGTTGTTTCCTCTTTGCAACACATATATGCTATTGAGCGTAGTTTCTCTACAATGGATATCTAAATGCTGGCGTTTCAAAGTGAGAAATTAAATGATGGCTATTTCAATGTATTGAATGCTGGTTCGTGTTAATAATGTGGCATTTCAAAACAAAAAAAAATCAAGCGATGGTTCTGCTAGAATTTGTTTTCTCAGGGTATGGCAGGCGGACTTCCCAGATAAATACTTTGGTTTCAACCTTTCAATGACTTGCCAAAACATATAAGTGATTTCCTGTTGGCAATTTGGTTTCTATCCATTATTCCTTATATGCAGTTTGGTGTCTTTCATTAGCAATATGTTGTCTATATATATATATATATATATATATATATATATATATATATATATATATATATGTTTTAGTCCTATTGAAAAGAGAAGACTGCATACCATGTGTCAAAAATAGATAAGTTATTCCCTGTTCTGTTCATCATTTAAAAAGTTTTGCTGAACATATAATTTAGTCTTGATTACAAGACATCTATATTCCATGTCTTGGAGCTTGAGGTCTGGACATTAGAAACCACAAGAATGTTGTTATATGTTAAAAATTAATCCTGTTGGATATATGCCTGTTGACACCTATAGGGTTGTTTGTCTCCTCTATCTTTCTTCCTTTTCATATATGTATATTCATTTTAGAGAGATAATGAGAGATTATAATCTTTTCTATACATGAAATCTACCAAAAAAATTTACTACATTACCTTTTAATCATTAAGAAGCTAATATTTCCTCCATTTTTACGTTGTTCATGAAGTGTGTGTCTTATGTTCATTGATAGAACTTAGTGCATGATTGTCTTTCCTATGTTTATGTCTAAAATTTTCACATTTATGTAGAAAATGTGAGATTTTTCAAGTCATATAAAGTGTCTAAGTCTAATTTATACCTAATATGGAAGTGAATTCAACCAATATTCATTCTTTCCAAGCTAGTGTGAGTGTTTGTCAAGACCTTTATATGAAATATTGATGCAAGAACCTTTGTATGAAGATGAAGTGAATGTTTAAAATTTATATAGTCTCCAAAGTGTGCTAAGTATAGTATAATTGACTTTTACATTGGATCATCACCTCAAATTTTCAATTTACATGTCCAATTTTAACTTGTGTATTGTTCCTTTTTGCCCTTTTTCTAGTCAAGAAATCACTAGATTAAAGAGTTTAGAGGGAATTAGGTGAGTGTACCAAAGGGAAATAGAAATTAATATAGATATTATCTATAATATAAGGTCCTATAAAGCTTGGAGAGTTTTCATTGTGTCAATAGAAGTGAGAACAAATACACATTATTGCAAGGTGCACTTTGAAGTGATAATAATTTCTAGCATGCTCCGTAGAACAATAAATCAGAAGATTACTAAAGATTGATGCTGATTTTTAAAAAATTTCAACATAGAAATTATTAAATTACTCAACATATAGTGAATCCAAATTATATACAGTTGGTTTAAGCATTCCAAGTTTCTAAAAACATTAATTGATATATATTTTAGCCCTCCATTTTGTAAAAATGCATCATTTTTACCTTTATATAAAGATAAAACTATTTATAGATTCACCTAAAGTATACCTAGACCATAATTATATCATTATTTTCATGATATTTACCACCCTCCCACCCCTAATCATGTTTATAGTCATCCTTGACAAAATCATGTTCTTTCCAATCACCATGAAAAAAGTGTGCAAGAGATAATACTTGACTTTGAGAGGCAATGTATGGAGAGTGATAGGGAAGAGGAATACAATAAGCATAAAAAATATCTTGAATAGTAGACCTATATACATAATAAAGAGATTAAATATTTGAAGAGATATAATGAAACTACAAGAGAACAAATGTAGTAGCTACCCATGAGAGCACAAGTAATTAAATCTACAATCTTAAGTTGGAAACAAGAAGAACTAGAGCCCATTGAACCTTCAAGAGAGTATACTTGCTTCAAAATTCCAAACTTTAGGACTCCTAATATTATGAAAGATCCTATGCTTGTGCATAATTTTCCCATTATTTCTCAAGTTCCTCAAGATCCTCAATCAAAAAAGTTTACAAGTTTCTCATATACTCCTATGCCAATCCAAATTCAAGAGATGGAAAAAGTTGGTGAAGTAAAACCAATAACTAATTCAAGTTTATTGAGCCCCCCATATAATCCTAAAGTTTAAATTTTCCATAAATATCAAATCATATTATAATGTGAGAGGTTTATTTTTGAGTGGAAAGAGAAGAATGAATCATCCCTAACACGAGTTTATTTTCCTACTTTAAATTTTTTTTTTTAAATGAAGCTACTACTTCCAAATATCAAGGTATTCTTAATGCCTCTTCAATCATAAATCCCATTAAATATCAACCCATCATGACCTATATTTTTATTCCACTAAATGAAACCTCTTTCCTTCTTACCAGCTCCATTTTTGAAGGAGTACCTATTATATAGAAGGAAAAAGAAGAACATCCAGGTGATGAAGAGAATTTGTCAATAGAAGATGATCAAGAGTTTTGTTGGTCAAATGATATTAATTTTTCCATAAAAGAATATAATGTTGAATTCCTTGAAGAATAAAATAAAATTGCATCTGTAAGTTAAACTCAAGAATTATATCATGGAGATATTCAAGATGACATGGAAACAACTAGCAAGATTGAAGTAGTGGTCTGATAAAGTAATAGCCCTAGGCATGTGTTAAGTAAAGATAAAAATGAAGTAGTGGTTCCTAGTGAGCCTTAAGAAGCTAAAAGTAAGGACCAAGAAGGTTTTGATGAAGAGTAGTAGTAGTAGTTTATTTGATTCAAGACGATGTTAATCTTTGTAGGCCTACATCTCCTCCTGAAGACATTCATAAAATATTTCAAGAAGATCTTGATGAATCTAGAGATCAGTATTTGGATCTCCTTGAAGATCTTGAATAACTTGTAGTAGTTGAAAATCAAAATGATATATCTCAATATGTCATAAAAATCCAAGAATAATGTTCTAGTGACCCATTAGAGGCTAAAATTATAGTTGTTACTTTAAATAAGAATTTGGTTACATTGTAGATCTTTATTAGTGTTGAATAGAAACATGAGGTGATAATTTAACCACATAAAGATTTTTTTTATATTAGAGATATGTTTAATTTAGTTAATTCACTTGGAGATAAGCCAAAGAGGTTGATAAGTAAGAAAAGAGTTGATCCAACTAGAATGAAACTACAACAATAGCTTGTTCTTCATATTTATCAATCACATGGAGAGGACTTGAGAGGTTTTTTCTTTGATATAGGTGTATTCTAAGTGTTCTACATAGTAGTTTTATATTTTCACTTTCCTCTAAGTGTTATCTTGCACATTTTTAGTTTGTAGTTGTTTTAGTTTTTAGTTCCCTAAGTGTTTATACACAAGTGTCATTATTGATTGAGGGAATTTTTAGTTCAATATTTGGTAATATTTTCATGACTCATATCCCAATGGTTAAGGCTATTAGTTTTGAGTTTTTATCAAGAAAACATCCTAGCAAGGTCACTAAGAATGTTGACAATTTTTTTCACATTTGGTAAGGGTTTATTATGTAATAATAATAATAATAATAATAATAATAATAATAATAATAATAATAATAATAATAATAATAATAATAATAATAATAATAATAATAATAATAATATGTGAAAAATGGATTCATTAGGAATAGCTCAAAGGTATAAATTTTGGTAAAAGTTTCTTCTATTCCTCTAGCAAGCTAGTTGCAAGCTAGTAAGAATAATTTTCAAATGCTTGATTGATGAAAGAGAAGAATATTTGGTTATAATGGTTTTAGGGTAATATAGTTGACCATATAACCTCAATATTAAATGAATTTTTTAGGTTATAGAGGCTTAACTTTATAAACAATTATTAAAAAGGAAAGGTGATCTAAAACACTTCTTAAACCCCAATAGCTTGGTTTTAAGAGATGTGATTACATTTTTGAATTATTTGTTGAAAATGAAAAGTTTTTAACTATATTATTTGGAATAATAACATTAATATTCCTTAATCATTCAAAATTTTAAGTCAATTAATGGAGAAATGTAAAGGTATAGGTTGTAGGGTTTTAGACATGAAAGAGAGATAGTTAGAAAAGGCATTTTTGAGAGATTTAAGAGATTGTTTGAGAATATATAATTATTTTAATGGCTATAAGTTATCTTACATGTCCTAATTAAAAATTAATTACGTATTTATGTCTCATAAAATTCAATATAATGCAAAAACTCAGACCTAAAAGCATTAAAAAATGAGACTGTGCAAGCTAGGAAACACTAAAAAGTGCATATTTTAAATCTTATATAGTGAAATATATGTAAATTTTATATGTAGGACTATTTTTATGTAATTTAATTTTTAAAATTGGTTTCATGTTTTTACTATACCTAAGGATAGATAAAATGGCAAAACATAGGTTTGCAACATGAAGGAAATCAAGGTTTTGAATAATTTTGCTCATAAATAGAGTTATAAATGAGTGTTTCAGATCCTTATAGGGGTAAAAAATTATTTAAAAGTTTTTATAATCAGTTTAAAGGTATTAATCCATGATTATACAATGAAAACCAATTCAAAATAGGCTTAGATCAAAGAAAAACATATCTAGGTCACCCTATGTTGATGAAGATTTTTCAAAATTTTAAAACTTTATAAGTCTAAACCATTTATACCTATACAATGAGCATAATATGAGTTTATTTTTATGTTTATAACTCATTTTATACCCCCAAATCCAAATCAATATTTCTTTAGGCTTAGAGATCACAAAAGAGCATTTTTGGAAGTTGTATGTGAAGTTTGGAGATGAAAATTTGTTTGATGGTCTATGCCACCATGGTGATGATGTTAAAATACTATTTACAATCATTATTTTTTAAATAATTCAATATCATCAAGTTCCATGTTCTCATGGTGCACTCAAAAAGCTTGTCAAACTATAGAAGATGAACATATCTAAGAAGAACCGGTATGGAGAAATATCTTGTTCATCATCAAATGCATTTTAAAAAAGGATATTATATGAATATTTCAAAAGATTAAACATTCATGAATATACTCTGATTTAATTCCCCCTTTGAGCTAATTTTAGAAAAATTCAAGTCAAATATGAAGATCATATTCAAACATCCCTATAAAGGTGAAAAAACTGCACACAAGAATGTAAGAGTTGAGTTAAATACTTGATAAAACAAGAGGGTATATTTTCATTAATGATACTCCTTAAATAAACAACATGAAATATCTCTTGTACTATGCCACCTTGGATCAATTTGGAGAAGTCAAGAAGAAGTAACATGTATGCAAGTTACAAGTAAGATAATTAAATTCAAACTCTAAGATATAATGAAGATAACTAAAGTAAAACTCCAAGATGAAAGTGAAGACAACTTAAGTCACTCACTATATAGATGGAAAATCTCAAGGAGATTATACGAGCTATTCACAAGTAGTTAACTGAAGATGATCAAGATCTATTAAAGATTGAAGACCATCAAAGCATGCATGAGACCTTTGAATTTTTCAAAATATTTAAAAAAATTCTCTCTCTCTCTCCAATTCCATTTTCCAAGAAATAATTTCTAAACTTAAAATTTACTACATATAAATTTGGAAGTTTGGTATTAGAGTTGAAGGATGAGTGAACTATGATTAGGATGATGACTCATTTCTAGTTTAGGGATGTTTGTATCCTCTCTCTTGATTCATTTTTATATATGTATATTTATTTTATAGAGATAATGATGAGATTATAATTTTTGATAAACATAAAATCTACCAAACTCTTTTACTACATCACCTTTGAAACAATAAGAACCTAATATTTCCTCCATTTTTAGGTGCTTCATGAAGTGTGTGTCTCATGTCCATTGATATAACTTAGTAAATTATTATTTTTCCTATGTTTATGTCTAAATTTTTCACATTTATGCATAAAATTTGAGATACTTTAGGTCATATAAGGTGTTTAATTATAATTTATACCTAAGCTGGAAGTGAATTCAATCAATGTTCATTCCTTCTAAGCTAGTGTGAGTGTTTGTCAAGACCTATGTATGAAATGTTTATGAAATATCCATTGTATGAATATTAATTAAATGTGTGAAATTTTTTTATATTATAAAGTATGGAAATTCTAGTCATAATTTAATTTTACATTAGTGCATCACCCTAAATTTTTAGTCTTCATGTCCATTTTCAGCTTATGTATTGCTCATTCTACCCTTTTCCTAGTCAAGAAATCACTAAATTAGAGAGTTTAGAGAGAATTAGGTGAATGTACAAAATGTAAAAATACCTATATATATATATATATATATATATATATATATACATATATATATATATATATATATATATACATATATATATATATACATATATATATATATATATATATATATATATATATATATATATATATATATATATATATATATATATATATATATATATATATATATATAAGTCCACCCAAATTTTGGAGAGTCTCCATTATGTCAATAGGAGTGAGAACAAGCACACATTCTTGTAAGGGTGAACTTTTGAGTAATAACAATAACCATACTCTTAACCCCATTTTTCAGACCCCTATAATTTTTATTTGATAGGTAAATATCAAGTATTATGAGGAATTAAAAACCATATTTTATCATATCAAATTAGTACATAAGAAACAAGAAGGAACTAGGCCTACATGGCCTACCAGACACTAAGAGTTAACAAAATTATAGCAAAATGAGATTAAAAAAATAAGCCCAAAATATAAAAACACTTGTTATATTTATTTAGAGTGGGTCTATATCCTATTACCACATATATTATTCTTCTAACTTATACTTATCACACTTATATTTTGAGTTCCATGGCCCTCTTCCAAGTTTATCCCATGTTCAATCAAGCCTTTGTCCTTCTCTACCCTCACTTTTCCTTTCTTGGAGTTGGAGCTACCTAGGGTGATGGTGAAAATGTATTTATATTTTCTATTTGGTGCTCCCTCTATCTTATTTATAATTCCTTCCACCATTTTTAGGTCCCCCATACCTTGCCTCATTATGTTCACTTCCTACTTGAAATTGTTTCATTGTTCCATCAGCATCACCAGTTGCCTGCCCATTTTCTATAGATTATCATGGAAATATACCAAATTCTACCAAAATCATTCCAAAATTTGAGCCAAATCCCTCTTCTATACTTATACAACTTTAAATTCATATATTTAAAATTTAGGGTTTTCTATATCCTAAGGGAATTAGAGACTTATATTAACCTTACTACATGTGCTCTTCTCCAAGGAAAAGAATCACAAGATTTATTTTTGGCCTTCTTCTTGACCTCTCATGGGTGAATAGGGTAAGGGAAAGAGAATCCTCATCCTTCCTTTCCCTTAGTTAAGTGATCCTTAGACTTATCTGAGTTCTTATCCTTAATTATATCCACAATATTAAATTTTTAGTTCCTTATAGGGGTCCCTCTTTTTTATGAGGAAGATAATTAGTCCTTGGTGAATTATGTCAGAAGAGGGTTTTTATTGGAAGGATAGGATTGAATATTCTAGTGACATGAGGATATAATACAAAAAACTAATCTAAAACCATTTGAAATATTTGAACAAAAATAAATGATGTGAAAATATATGAGTGATCTCTCCTTCCAAAGTCAAATAATGCATTACCTATAAGCAAATGTTTAGCCATCTCCTCAAAATATCATCCCTGGGAAATCCTTTCTTGTCTATTTGAAATACAACATATATATTGAAGAATGTATACATGAGTTCCTTCTTCTATATTTTGCCTTTGAAGGCCTTAGTTCCTTCACAAGAGATACCCATGACATCATCAATGAGTTCTTTCATGACATCCACCTTAACTCCCCTAAAGACAACTTGGCATTATTTCCATCCTGTTACAAAATCCTTAGCCAACATTTCATCGTGACCTTCAATTTAGAGGATAAAATTTGTGAGTCTACCCTTTCTAAACTTTTTCTAGACTTTTTGGTTTGATTGGGCTTCTACACAGAAAATGGGTTCATAATAGTTCCTATCTCCCCCCACGTTGTTGATTTTATTTTTGTTTAGATGTTGAAAGTTATAGAGAACCAAATAATAGTTTGAAATTTTATTTCTTTGTTTTATCCAATAGTCATTGCTAAGAATTTTTTTTAATGACATATTTCATCATTGGATTTGAATTTAGTGTCATAATTATGACACAAAGTGTGGTTTGAACTTTTCTTAGGCACGATTGTCCATATCACATTCGTTCCCACTCCAAGATTGAGAAGCTCGAAGGTGCAAATCATTATTGATCAAGGGATATAAATAAGATGGGATATTGAGGGTTTTGATCCATGTGGATAATTTTGGGTTAAGTACTCCCAAATTTTTAATTGTGTTAGTAACCATGTTTCCATCTTGGTAGATATGGGAGATCAAACAATCAATTGAGTGAAGGAGATAGCTAGGATCGGTAATGATTTGGATGATAGTGTAGGAAGGTTTTACCTTTCCCAAGAGGGCATTAGGATGTTGAGCAAATCCTCTTCTATTTATATTTTAGGTATGTTGAGATGGACATCTAGCTAGATACCCCAAAGGGAATCTTTAGCCTTGGTAATGTGGTTGGATTTAATACCCCTCAACCCTGCATAAGCAGTAATAGTGGTCCCTGACTCAACCCTAATGACTCCTCTTCCCCATAACTTTCCAAGATTTCCTTTAGATTCTCTATCAAAATTTAGCTTCAACCACCCTACAGGGGGATGTTCCCATTTCATGAGGCTACTAGCCAATTAGGCCTAGTGGGAGGGGGAATGAGATTCCACACCCCTAGAATTATTGGTTCTAATTTATTAGATAAATTTAAAAATTATCCTAAAAAAAAACCTTCCATAATAACCTATTCTAAATAAAAAAAAGTAATTAAAAAAATGAATTATTATATATGGTATAAAAAACTTCATCTTTCCATCTCAAAATTTACCTTAAATTGAATTTGAAAATTTTAATGAAAATTTTAGTTTTTATTCCAATATTTCAAATTGTATGACTCTATAAATTAATTGATTTATTTTTTTTTCTTAAAAATAGATTAAAATTTTAAAGAAATGTAAGCTTGTTATTCCACTTTTTGATCAATGTGAGTAATGACAAAACATGATTGCATATAAAAATTCCTTTATTTAGAAACTAATTTTTTTCAAATGCAAATGATTTCAATAAATTTTAAAATATCAAAATAAAAATTTAACATTTAATTTGGTAATTGTTCCCATATATAGATGGTTGCAAAGTGATCAATCTAAATGGATTCAAATATTATAATGATCTCATTAATGAGATTTTGAGTAAATAAAAATTGTCTTTATATTCTTCTCATCCTACAAAAACCATGGTTTGCATTGTTATGTTTCATATAATTTTTATATTTAGTGATATATCATGTAGTGATGATGAATCACTTAGTAAAATTCAAAACATGGATGAAAATTACATCTATTTCTAGAAGCATTCATTTCATTTTATGGACAGTGGAAACTAAGTAATATTAATGTAAACATATTATAGTAAAGGAGAGAAAAGGTGAATGTATTACACTTATAAACATATGTTATTCAATACTTATCTTTTGTTTAGTAATATCAATGAAATTTAACTCACTCACTCTAAAATTTGAAGATACTTAAATTTTATTTTTGTTTATTAGAGATTATTTTTCTTTGTATACATAATTATGTTTCAAAATGTTTCAAGATAGTGTATTTCTATGCTACTTTCAAAAATCCAAACCTTTTCATTGTAATGGGTTAAAAAATTGGGGACTATCCCCCAGAAATATGTTCCCCTTGTTTGGGGAATTGCAATTTGGCAAACTCTTCAATGGACCCATACATATCTAGGCACATCTTATTGCATGCTCATGATTTTTATGTGGATTTATACAAAGACAATACCATTAAATGTGTAATTTGAACAAAATATTTTATAGGAATACATTTCCCAAAACTATTCAAGTCTATAAAATTCCCATGCAAGTTAATTAAAAGAGGTTTAGAAAATGTTTAATGTGAAACTACAATGTTTAGTTAGTTTCATATGCTATTTTAAAATAAAAACATGGTCAATTAGGTCTCATTAGAATAATTATCTCAGTTCAATGTTATTAACTACCTAGAAACTAACCAAAAGACTTTGAACCATTGAAACAATTCATACATTCCATAATTATTAGGAATTAATTTTACATATCCACCAACACATATTGGTTACTATAATTACATGAAATAAGGAACATATATCTTGAATTTATTAAGTAATTCAATATTTTTAGGGACATTTTAAGTTATATTTTTCATTTATGTTGGATTTGAATGTGTTTAGTTCATCTCAAGATGACCTTCATATGTAGGTTCTACATAAATGATATATTTACTCATGTATGTTTGTAATGATACATTTAAAGTGACCTAATTAGATCATAATTACCCTGAAGTATTTACACAAATACCTTAAGTATTTTGGCCACCTCTTCAATTGTTATTTTTTTGGGGGTGCATCTAATAACCTTTTCTCATATATAAAAAAAATTTAGGTAGTGATTTAGTTACATGAAACAACTACTATCTAGATGATATAAAAGATGATATATGTGTTTTAGTTATAATTATTATCTTTATAGCTTATCATTTTACTATCTTTATTTGAAATCCAAGGAGGAGATGCTTGAGTCAAAGTAAAACATGGTATTTTAAATTTAGAGAAACATTATAAAAATATATCAACTTACATTTTTTGGAATGGCATGGATGATGCCACAACTTCTAAGGTGAAGACAATTTATATCAACTTGAGAGTTAATAATAGATATCAACCAAACTATTGGTGGATTATGTTCCCAATAAATGTGGACTAGTAATTTGGATAATGTCTCATAATTTTTAGCTTTAGGGCACTATGACTATTGTAAGGAAATGTATAGGATTGAAATATTTCATTAAATTAATGATTATATGGAGATAGTTCGTATAATAATAAACATTAATGAATAAAGGGTCTAATTACATGAAGTATTAATTCCAATAAATGAGTCTACATCTAATTCAAGACCCTCCCTTAATAAGGCCATAATATAGGGCATGTGAAGAGTGTATGATATGAAAACATCATGTAAATAGTTTTGATTTGGGAAAGTTTATTTGACACATTACATATTCAAGGTCATTCACAATAGTAAAAAATGTCAATAGATATAAATTTAAAATAATTACTTATGATATCAAAGCAACAAAGAATGTTTCCATATACATTGCATAATCTATTAATATAAAAAATGAGCTTTTTCAAAAATAATTAAATACGTATTATTTATTTTTAATTATGTTAATTAGGAAAAAATGATTTATTTGTATATATACTTAGTTTCATGAAATAAAAAATATGTATTATGGATTTGCAAATTTATTTATTAAGGTAGAAAAGGAAAGTGCACAAAGGAAGTTTTGATAGAGGTTATGATCACTACTATCATTTATATATGTTAAAAATTGAGAAAATATAAATGAAATTCCATATAATTAATTAATGACATTAACTATAATGGGTCCTTGGCAACCAGATACTGAGCTATCTACAAGATCATGAGTACTTGGAGGTAACTTTAAATGCTATATTCAAAAATTGATAATCCTTGAATTATGTCATCCTTAGTAGTACCTCTATAGTTTTTAGTATTACATAGTTGATCCAACATCTCCAAATTAAGGGTATCATGGAATTTTAGTACAAGGAATTAAAATTAACTCTCCAAATCATCAAATTTATTAGCTTGGAAATCAGTAATGGCCCTAATTCATTTGAAATCCTATATTTTTCCCACCTCAAAGGATAGAACCAAGTGGCCTTTTATATGTATATATATGTTCAAAAAATTATAAAATAACCTAATTAGAAGTAGGAATTATGAAATTTGTCTCACTATTTCAAGGCCTCACAACCCAAGGAATTTTTCAATCATAGAATGTTGGCATAGATAATGATATCAAAGATTTGGTGAACATTGATAATAAAGGCATTTAATTGGATCATTATCTGATACTTATATTTTTGTTTGAATATTATAGGTAATTATCCAAATAAGTATAAGTCACTTTGAGATAACCTATGTAATAGCCAATCAAATAATATACACATGGCAGTTTTCGAAATATTAGCCAATGAAATTATGCATGTCATCTAGGATTCTCAAGGATATTATATAAAATTTTATAGGTCCATTTTTAAAATTATCCTAAAATAAAACCCTTCAATTTTTTTTGCGTATTTTAAGGATGCATGATGTGAAACCCTAATAATATTCCATGTTGGACACAAACAAATATAAATGTTGCTTAGATGTAAGTACCCACACTAGAACTTGATAATACATGATGAGAATTAGGAAAAAAATATTTTTTTATATTTTTTAAAATTATTTCTCCATTGATGTAAGTTTATATGAGTTGTTTATTTTACATTAATAATTTTTATAGAACCAAAATCAAGATTGATATTACCTTTTAAAATTTTATTACTATCAAAAAAATCCTTTAGTATGAAATTGCATTATAAAATCGAGTATTGATTTATCAATATTTAATGCATCATGATTTAAATTATAAATATATTATCTCAAACCAAAAATAAATTGAATTATACCCACATGTTTATCACTTCACTTCTTATGAACTTTACTTGATTTCCTAAAAATTTCAATGTGCACCATTTTATCACTTGCATACCTCAATAGCCTATATGGGATGCATTCAAAACCTTGATATATGTTAAATTTATAATTATATGAAATTAATTTTATATCTCTTGATTAGGGAAACAACTTCATTCAATATTTCTATTTTAGTGTTACCTTTTAAAATCATTATTTTTAACATAATGCATGCGTCATTCACTCTCTTGAAGTGATGCATCCTTTTACATGATTGAACTATAATATTATAGATAAACCAAACTTCAAATTATGTTTTTACCTTATGTATTTAGACCTAGATACGGTCTCAAAAATCCAATTTAATATACCAAATATGAGGTCATGCATAATTTTTATGTGGATTCTAGTTTTTTAAACTATTCATGGAGATTATCAATAATGAATTTTACCTAATCAATGGATTTTTATAAACATAAATTGTGTTCATATATGTACACCTCCATTCATATAATACATTAGTGGTAGGGTGGCCTATGACTATATTCAAAAATGTTACTATATGTGGTATCTCTTCATGGTAATATAATATGTATAAGGACTTATAAATATTAGAAGGTCCCTTCCTCTTTTTATACAACTAACATTAATTTACCATATTCAAACATATTTCAATATTATAAATCTAATTTTTTTGTCTAATATATTTTCTTATATAAATTACTTCTTTGAGTGATGCAATTTTAAATTTCATGTTTATTGAGGGACTAATAGCTTGGCTAGAAACACATCATATACACACTTGATTTATATTATCTATAAATTGTAATACTTGGCACATGTAATTACTAGGTCTACATAATTAGTGGTTGTTGGAAACATAACAACATGTTCAATTTTCACTATCTAGGATGTGTTGTTCAATTTTCATTTTCTTTCCTTCTTGCATTATTTCATATAATTATTCAATTACAACATGACCAATATTGTTGTCAATAAATTTTAAATTATATTCTTTAAAAGTATAAATGGGTCCATGGTCCTTGTATTTGAACTTTATATTTATAGGATTAGTACTCAAAAGGTGGTTTTAGATAGTAGTCTAAATTTTTTGAATGTGAAGTTTGGAGGTAGAAAAAGGTTTTTACATTATTACCCTAGACTAGAGTGGTCATTAAATGTTAAAATTTATTTTTGAGACTTTATTTGGTATATGTTTGAATGAAATAAAAATTTAGGGTACTTGTAGCACATCCAACACCTAAAATGGTACATTTTTAAAAAAGTGATGAAATTTGATGTGAAAGGTGTAAACATAGGAATCTGATAAGGCGATATTAGTATCGTGTTAGTGTATGAAACTAAATCCAAAACAAAACACAATAATGCTAACACCTTATGCCTAGATCTTTGGGGGAGCTTAGTAACAAACATGTATATGAAAAAAACAACTAAAACATGAAAGAAACATGCATTCACCTTCCTTGGAGCTTCCAAATGGTTCATAGAGTGGCTTGCTTGGTTTATGCTTCAAAAGCTCTTTAGAAATGGAGTTTTGGCTATCCTCCACCTACTCTTGGAATCATTTGGATTGTGGCTTTGGCTTGTGAAGATTATCTTAATAATTTGGCATAATAACACTAGTATCAAATGTATTTTGAAATCATTTAAACATTATAACTCTAAACCAAGAAAGCTTAAAATTATGAGTGTGAGGCCTTCTATTTATAGATGTTTGTAATTGATTAGAATGAACCTAAATCATCCATATCAAGATGAAGATGTGTGGCTAATAATCCATTGAATTTTGGAAGATAAAATCAATAAATGCCCTCATAAATATTAAAGATAGAGAGGCATTAAAGAGGCATGGGAGGGCTTAATCATACATTTGTGGCATTTATGGCTTGTGGATGCCACCCCATAAAATGATGTCCTAGATGATGCAGTTTATTCAATATCAATTTATATTAATGAAATATTTAATAACTTACATAGAAAATTAATGTAGGATCTTGATTTAAATTAATTAGACTTAAACACGATTTATCAATTTTGGTGCAAATCTTGGCAATTAGTGGAAAAATTAATCAAACTAGTCAAAATGTCATATTATTTGATCAAAATTTGACTAGATTAGAATTATAAGGTGATGTTAGATGTGTTGGAAATATTATCCCATTTAGGATGTTTCCAATATAAATTAACAAGGTCAAATATATTGTACAATAAATTTGGTAGAAAAGAGCAATCTAAAATACCTAGGTGTGAAAATGTCATTTTGATTCAAAATGATATGATCAAAGTTAGTTATCTCATAAAATGTATTACCCCATTTAGGGATACACTAGCCAAAATTAGAAGTTTTATATGATAGATTCAAATCATTTAGTGTGTTTTAGTGTTTTTAGGCCAAATTATGATGTTTGCTAGAAATTAGTCTAAAGCTTTATTGGAGGTTATTGGTGGCTAGTTTTAGGTGTCTATAGTTTGACCCTATTTGGGAAGGTGTTGTAAATTGTAGTCATAGTAATGTCTTAGAAAATAATGATAAATTACCTATAATCCAAAAGGAAGATGATGATTAAATAAAAATCTCTAAATGTTGTTTGGGAAGCCTAGGATGATGCCCCCTCAAGGGAGTGGCCATCACATATGTGGATTGATGGTCCCTCAAAAATAAGAAATAAGAAAGGTGGAATTAACCCATGGGTGAGATTAATATGAATGATATAATGTTTGTATGCATTGATTTAAAAAGAGTACTAATTATCCCAAAGGAGGTTATAATCATAAATAAAAGTCAAAATAATGATTTTCCCATAGGTGGTTATAATCATTAAGAGGACTTGGATTGGCTAAAGATGATGTTTGATATGGTTGTTCCCCAATTAAGGTGGATTAGCAATAATAACTCAAGGATATAACCTATTACACAAATTAAATATGAGTGGGCACAAACATATATGCGATGGTCTAATGACTAAAGAAGCCTCAAACAACTAGGCATATGAGGATGCAAAGTGATGAAAGAGATGAATAAAAAAATAATGATCAATATATGATTCAATTATACCTACTAATGTAGACATGGATGTCTTTATTATAATTGATACAACTATAATGATCATTGGGTTGATTTTATCAAGATGGGTGGAAGGATTTGCCAAGGTACCAAGGTACCAAGGAGAAAATTCTACAACTCCATTAATTTTAGAACCTCTTGAACTATTTTTTATTGTAGCACATGATATTAAGCATCATGATAGAACACCATGAGTAATTGGCTAAAATATGCATAATGACTGACTCTCAATCTAATAAATAATTTAAAATAACACACTAATGATAGAAACCATGATGCTAATGTTGATGTATGAATATGGATGAAATCAAGAATAATGTGTGTAAGGAATCAACTAATGAACACATATAGACTAAGTTAAGGCAATACTATTGAATGAAAAAAAATAGGCAAGTGATAAATAATGAAATAAATAGAAAGATAAAAAAATAAAATATAAACAAATATAAATCTTGAAGACAAAAGTAAAATAAAACATCCTAATAATGACCTTTCCCCAGTATGGTGGATCGAGGATAATTGACTAAGATTAGATAGGATAAGTTTTTGTATTTTGATATTTTATGAAGTTTTTTTATAATTTTGAGCATCTAAACTTAATCAAGATTAATAATGAGACATTAAATGGTCCAAACTCATAAAATGGTGAGAGCATGGAAAACATGAATTGATGCTCCCAAAATGGTGAGAGCACATGGAAAGGGGGACTAAGGTGACCTCAACATGAATTTATCATAATCTACATAGTTCCAAGATGACCTCATGTCATAATAATTCCATCCACAAAAAAGGCAAGGATAAACTTGACCAAGTCCTAACAAGTTCTCAAATCTGGCAAATGGCTAGGCAAATGGCAAAAACAATGGTAGGGTGATGTGATAATGCATGATAAACAAATTTTACCCCTAATTTGTCCATAGTTGGTTAAAACTATGATATAATTAATTATATCAATGATACTATTTTTCCCATAGATGGTTATTATTAGTAGTAAGACTGGTGAACACTAATTTTCCATAGTAGGCAATATAATTAGTTTCACATAAACAAACTTGATATAGGATGGAAAATGAAATATATGTTGATAGATTAACTATCACACTAATTTTATAGACTATCACTTAATCATGGATTTGATTGATTGATGAAATTGGATTAAAATCCCCTCGCAAAAGGTGAAAGAAGAACCAAATGAACCAAGATCAAAATAGGATTGGGTAGGATGACTAAAAATAGGATCTAGTCTAGATAAGAATGGAATGGTAACATGGAATTATTTAGGATAATGATGGGTTTTGATGGATTGGATAAAATGGTAAAAGGGTTTCCCCTAAGTGATGGGGTGAATGGTAGGATATATGATAATGGAAAATGGATATTAAAATTTGAAATGGCAAATGAAAATGACATAGTTCATGTTTGTGGCTGATGATGGTTATTGGTTTTTGATGTGTTTTGTGTGGGTATGGTAAATGGCATATGATTCTATTGTTTCTAATGAAGTGGAGAGGCACATCTTGATCAATAAATGATATAAATAGAATATGTGATCATGTTAATTACTAGCCCACATCTCATATGAATAGTTGTTCTAAAAAAAATGGCTATATATTTTGATGCTCATGATGTTGTTGTGATCCTCATTGGTCATTGATTTTGTTTCCTTCAAACATCGAGACAAGGTATCTTTATATCCTCTAAAAAGGAAAATACAACTGTGGATCATAAATAGGGATAAATGTTGGATAATAAGTTCAATTGAGAAATAGGATGGTTGAGGATAATTAAATTTATAATGGTAGGGTAACAAATTAAGATCAATATTTTTAGGCATACACTGTGTTTCTGATTCTAGATTTGATATAACTTTGGATGTGGTTGGGCTAAACTTTTTTAAATATTCTCTCGATAATACCACTAGATTTTTCTATTGTTTGGGCTTGAGAGTATCTACCATATGATTAGGCTGTAGATAGGAATATATATTGATTTGATCTTTGATTTTGTCTTCATCAAGTAGTGAAGGAATTTTATGCTTAGCTAGTGGCACCTCAAAGAGGTTTTCACCAATTAGTTATCTTGATTTTTTTATAATGCCTTTGAGAAGGTTTCACTAAAGATTTTTGATTTTTCACTTTGATTATCTTCTAGTTCTTCTAAAAAGGTTTCACTAGAAGATGCTGAGTTTGAGTTTTAATTGTCCCCTAGCACCTTCAAAAATGTTTCACTAGGAGATTATTATTCTTCTACATGAATTTGGTCTTAGCCTCCCTAATGTTATTCAACTAATATGTTTCCATGGATGTAGTTTAACAAGGTGTGATTATATTGATCCTAATTGACACTTATCAGAGGTGAAATGTCAATGTAATGGCTATGTTAGTTGATGGTAATAGAATGGGATGAGACATCACAATCCTTATAGAAGATACTAGGAGAACTTGTGTCAATCCTAAAGTAATTAGCCTCAAAAATAATAGAAGGATCATAAATGTATTCAAACTGATCTATAAGGAACACATGACCAATATTATAATAGCCATGAATTTATTCTATTTTTGAATCTAATTCTAACTCAAAGGATTCTAAATCCAATGTTGAGATTGAGGTTGATTCTTATTTTTATGCTAAATCTAATGTCAATTCAAAAATAAAACTTGAATCTAACTCTAATTATTCATCTAATTAATACTATATTACCATGATGTCTTGTTGAATGTTTGGTTTTGGACAAGTAATGGCCTGTGATGGCATAATAGGCTCCACAGAGATTAACTTGTCAAAGTGAGACTCCTCAATGATGGGAAATAGATCAAGAGATAATTCCATGGAGACTAGCTTGTCAAAGGGAGTCTCTTAGAAATAGGTATATGGTTGAGATAATGATTTTCCTAAAGGTGGTTATAATCATTATAAAGTGACTCAACAAATATTGGCTCGTTAGAGTGAGATTGCTTGACAATGGATATAAGATTAAAAGGTGATTCATCATAGGTTGACTTATCACAAATTTTTGGTTCAATGACAAAAAATTATATGGGTGGGTTCTCTTGGCCTTGATTTCCAATGAGTTGGAAAATACTAATTTTGATCATAGTTTGGTCTTTAAAAGATTGGCTTAATTGAGGGATTGATTGGATCAGTTGGGATTTTGATTGTATTGGATGGGTAATGATAGGACATCATAGAGTTTGATTGTTTACTCAAGATAAAGTATGTAGTCCTCTAATGGTATGGATAGGGTATTTCAAATCTTGGTTTCCATCATGAGCTAAAGGATGAGGTCATGGTAGGATAAGGCTAGGGCCTTATGGAGCTTTATTTCTTGCATAAGCCAAAGGATGAGGTCTTGGTATGATAATGTTACAAACTTATGTATCTTGTTTTCTCACACAAGCCCAAGCATACAAGTCCTCCTCATAAACCATATCATCCCAGTCAGGGTTTGAAGTTGAATGGTAAGCTGGTTCTTGACTTTGTTCCCCATATGGAGTATTTTAGTAAAATAATAAAAATCCTTACAAAATTTATCCCCATATGGGTTTCTAGTCATTTTTTATGTGGCCATTCTATCATAACTTAGATTTTATATAAATCCATTTTAATTATAGCTAGACATATCTACATCAATGAAGAAATCTCCAAAAATAAAAAGGCTTAAAGTTTTTCAAACTCTAAAAAACTATGTATAAAAGACAAATGGTTCAAACTTGGTCTAGCTTGGTTAAAAGGGATGGAGCTATATCTCCAAACAATGATTTGAACATGGATCTATATCTCAAAAATAGTTTGTAGTAAGACTTGGCATAAAATAGTCTAATGTCAAATGTTTAACATAAAATATCATAAAGATAAAAGGTCAAGCAATGAATAAAATTGGCATGTCAAAAGTCTAGGCCAAAGTAATCCAAATAAGCTATAAAATAGGAAAGGAAAAAGCGCTGCTAGGTCTTTTGTCCAAATTTGGAGTCAAATCTAAGCTCAAATAGGATATGATAGGACTTTTGGCCAAATGGTTTCAAAATCTAGGCTTGAAACAAGGATGACGATGATTTGATTTAATCTAATAAGTTTGGAACAACTTTGACATAGACCTAGCACATGAAATTAAAGATAAACATGATCAGTTGGTATAAGTCATAAGGCTAAAGGCACCTAAAGAAAGGTTACATTTCCTAAATAAAGTTACAAACATTGATGATGATAGGCTTTAATAACAAATAAACAATATTTTTCAAATTTGGGTAATTAATTAGATGAAGTTACGTAACCCAAAAGAGAAAGATATATGTATGAGCCCCTATGAAGTGAGGCCTAAATAAAAATCAATCAATGTTTTAATTCAAACATGACAAGGTTAATTGAGGAATCAATGTTGAAGACCAAGATTTGACCAAACAAGCTAGACAAAATTGGACAACATGATAGCACATGGACAAGGTCCAAATGGATTATGTGACATGGTTTTAAACAAATTGAGTAGCATAATAGTGTTAGCATTCTCTAATGATGTGATCAATGTTTTGTTTCAAAGACTCAAAATAAATAATATTTATAATGATTTGGGCATCATAATGGTACCTATTTCATTCAAGTCACACACACACACAAACAAGTTTAGAAAAAAATTGCAAGGTACAAGTGTGATGTAAAATGGTTAGCATAATGCCTCTTTAGAAAAAATAGTGACATATAAATAAATTGGTTTTTGAAATTGTTTAAAAAAATAGAGAAATTTTAGTCTCAAAACACCAAGCAAGAAAAATATAAGTGAATAAATGTAACTAAGCATAACATCCTAAATCCTATCAAGGGTGTGGCAATGTAGAGTTGAATAAAAATTAACTAGTTTTTTATCATCTAGAGGGATCCTATGTGTACTAACTTTCATGTTGTGCATACAAGAAAAGAAACATGTCATTTAGTTTTGTGCAATATGGCTTGTTGTAAAAATGTTTACCCTTTTTACAACCACTGCATCCATTACTTGCTCAGTGTAGTGTGATGTCCAACATTATCAAACATCATAGGCTTAGCCTCTACTAATAGAGATGGTTTAACTACTCAAACCACCATTCTAGTGAGGGGATCCCAGTTTATATAACCCCCCCGCAATGTGGAAAGGGGTCAAAGATAATGCTAAGAGATGGAACCTTGGGTCAAATCTTCCCTATATAACTTATGGGAGGTGATGAAATTCCTCTCATAAGATAAAACATATAAAATAAAAACTAAGTAAAAGTGCTTTATGGTTGTTTCTAGATCACCCAAACCATTCATGTCTTAGGGGGTGCCATCACAACATCTCTTTTATGCCTTTGGACTAAGGCACAAGTTTTTAATGAAGATGGTGTTTTTGATCCCACAAGTTCCCTATAGGGTATGGGGGGAGATCATACATGCAAAACTTCCTTTTTACATAAACAAATATAACTAAGAAAATAATGAATAATTTGCATAAAATAAAAACTTGCAAGTGAGTTCAATTTTAAAAGCACTAAAATGAAAGATTTGGTGGTGTTCTTTGGCCCCTTGGCCTTAAGTTGCAAAAACATTTAAATAAAAACCACCAAACATCCAAATAAATACACTAAATTTTCCTTTAAGCACCAAATGAAAATTCCTAATTCTTTTTAAGAATCTAAAAGAGGTTTTAAAATATCTAATTAAGCTTGATTTGATGATTTTCCAAATCAGTCCTACAAGAAAATTGGCAGAATGTTATTTAGCTTAGAATATCTTTTACAAATGAAACAAGTAACTTTGAAAATTAAGATGTCATGTTTGTGTTATTTTCAAAAACATAGTGACCATTTTTGGTCACCTCTAACCATCAATGATTCTTGTTAACCATCAGTGGTTAATATTTTACCAACCATCGATAGTCAAAACCAAACTGTCGATAGTTACCTGTTGACTTAAAGGCATCGACATTCTTAGACAAAGGGAATACTTGTTAACTTGTTGAGATAAAAATATTAAAAAGGAAATCTTTTATATAAAAATAAATAAAACTAGACCAAAGACTTAGACATCAAAATTATTAGAAACAAATTGAATAAAATCTGAAAAAAAGAAAGTTTCTAAATAGGTTTTCCTCTGCCACCTAATCACCAGTGGTTAGACTTGACTATCAATAGTTGTACCTAACCATTGGTGGTAAAAATTGACCATCAGTGGTTGCACCTAGATATTAGTGGTTTCACCTAACTATTAACAATCTCTATGTATATTTTTGAGGATGTAATATGGCCAAATAAGATTAGAAAATCAAATTTAAAGCATTTCAAGCACACAAATCTCAATTTAAGACTTGCACATTGATCTTCTTGGTATGTAGGATGTGTTAGGTCCTACCGGGCATGCCATTTGTGAACATATGAATCTAATAAGGAGAGATTAGTATCATTTTAGTGTATGAAACTAAATCCAAAAAAAAACACACTAATTCTAACACCTTATGCCTAGATCTTTGGGGGATCTTAGTAACAAACATTCATATGAAAACAATAACTAAAACATGAAAGAAACATTCCTTCACCTTCCTTAGAGCTTCCAAATGGTTTGTAAATTTGTTTGCTTAGATTATGATTCAAAAAGTCTTTGGCAATAGAGTTTTAGCTATCCTCCACCTCCTCTTGACATCATTTAGCTTGTGGTTTTGGCTTGTGAAGCTTCTCTTAACAATTTGGCATAATAACACTAGTATCAAATGGCTTTTGAAATCATTTAAGCATTATTACTCTAAACCAAGAATGCTTAAAATTATGAATTTGAGGCATTCTATTTATATATTTTTAAAATTGATCATAATGAACCTAAACCATCCGTATCAATATGAATATGTGTGGATAAGAATCTATTCAATTTTGGTGGCTAAAATCAATAAATGAAATCATAAATGTTTGGGATAGAGAAGCATTAAAGAGGCATGGGAGGGCTTAATAATATAATTGTGGAATTTATGGCTTGTGGATGTCACCCCATATAATTATGTCTTATATGATGTAGTTTGTTCAATATAAATTCCATTAATGAAATATTCAACAAGTTCCATGGAAAATTAACTTAAGTTCTTGATTTAAATTAATTATCCTTAAACATGATTTATCAATTTTGGTGTAAATCTTGGTAATTGGTGCACAAATTAATCAAACTCATCAAAATGTCATATTATTAGATCAAAATTTGAATAGATTAGAATTGGAAGGTGATTTATATGTGTTATAACTATTATCCCATTTAGGATGTTTCCAATAAAAAATAACAAGGGCACGTGTCTTATGCAATAAATTTGGTAGAAAAGAGCAATCCAGAGCACTTGCTATGAAAATATCATTTTAACTTGAAATGATCTAATTGGAGTTAGTTATATCATAAAATGCATTTCCCCATTTAGGGATACATTGGCCAAAATCAGCACTTATATATGATAGATTCAAATCATTTAGCGTATTTAAGTGTTTTTAGGCCAAATTGTGATGTTTTATACAAATTGGTTTGAAGCTTGGTTAGAGGTTATTGGTGGCCAATGTTAGGTGTCTACAAAAGGTTCTAGGGTGATCTAAAATAGATGGTGTTCAAAATGGTATAGTAGATTGGAGAAAATATAGACAAAAGTGGAGGAAATGTCAAGTTAAGGTCACTGCAAAATCTAAGGAAGATATAAATAAAAAAATAAAGTAAATTATAATGATGAATAAGAAAGATATAGGGAAAATAATGAAAATGATGAGAAAAAAATGACCTTCAAGAGATGAAATTAAATTAATCTGAGCAATAATGAGAATTTAGAAGGAGATTTGATTCATTGAAAGATATAACAATGCAATCTAAAACATTTTTTATAAACAATATGTGTGGCATGTTCATATATAACTTCAAAAAAAAATATCCATTTAAAAACACCTATAGTGTTGGTTGAGAGTTTTAGGATATGATAGTACCTAAAATGTTATTTAAATATATTTTATTAAAATGCCTCTCGTGTTAGCCAAAAAATTAAATATTTTTGGGCATTGACAACCCCGAAGGTGTCTAATATGAGTTCTCACCAAACAATAAATCTCCAAAAAAAATATTTAATTTAACTTAAAAACATTTACAAGCCTCCATCTAACCTTTTGAGTATTTCAAAAACCTAAGACACCATGAGAACCTAAGACTCCTAACTTAATCTAGGATTTTTTAAATCTTTGACACCTTAAATAGCTTACTTCTAACTAGATATTGTAGGTTTGGGTGACACTTTGAGAACCATAGACATATTCAAGAATTTTGGGGCTTTTGAGTACTTGGGTAACCTAGGGAAGTTCTTGAGGTATCAATAAGTTATATATATATATCTTAAAATGGACTTGGGGAATTAAAAAAAAAATCTAAGTTTTTGTAATGAATCTTTATTTCTTAGACTTGATATACTCATTGGATCAAACCATGGGGAGTTTTTGGAAGTACATTTTTTGGTGAGAATCATTGAATTTGACTATAGAGCTTCAAATTTTCATTTTTTAGTATATTCGTTATTTATCCATTGGGCCATTGAGTTAGATAAATATTTTAAATAGTTATAAAAATGACATTTATAGGGTAGGGGAAGACACAACAAAATGGAAACACATAAGAAGTAAAGGAAAGACACATAATGGAAAATGAATAATACAAAATTGAAATGGAAACATAACAAAATCCTAATTTACTTATATAGATGGTTAGGGAAAACCAACCTTAATTTCTTAAAGCAATTTAATACTTCACATTATAGGTAAGTGGAATATGAATCTCTTCTTGATAATCTATGTAGTATGTGTTATTTATAATGAAATGTTTAATTTTGAGTGGACCCATCCACAAAGAATAAAAAATTTCATGGTTACCTTTCAATTCTCTCCTCTTATCACATAGAAGGACTAGATATCCAATATGGAAATGCCTATGTCTATATATTGTACTAAAAAATTTATTCACTCTAATTTTATGCCCTACAATATTATCAAAAACTATGACTTTTTTATTCTCTATTTTTTTAGATACATGATCCTTTTTTCCAAATAATTACTAAAATTTTCATATTCAATTTCTTTGGCTAATTAAATAACTATAAATACCATTTAAATGTAAATTACAACATTATTTACCTACATAAACTAAATAGGATACATACAAATTTCCTTCTTCTTAATGATACAATAATTCCATAGTGCATCATATAGTTTCTTATGCCAATTTATTTGATTTTCATCCACCATATTCAGAATGACTATAAAATTATTTCTATTTCTTGATTCTACTTTACCTAAGTTCTCTTTTAAATAATAATTTCAAGAATGGGATATGGATATCTTATATACATAGTTTAAATAAATGAGTTCTTAGGAAGATAATTTGAAAGCATTTATATCAATAGTTTTTATAGCACACCATACTTGATAGAAGTGTTCTCTATGTTAAAGTTACATGCCATTTAAAAAGTGGTATGCTTGATAGGAACAATTCTACCCACTTTGTGAAGTAATAATTTATAGCGATAATGTGTATGGCCATCACTATAATTTATATTGAGTGTGTTAATGAAGTATATAACCCATTTCATAAAAGTGTCTTTAATCACAACTAGATTTAATGACAATATGGAAAACTTTAGTCTCCTATTTTTTTTTAATATTTTCACTTTTAAATCCACTCCTGAGCATATTTAAAGAGTGCAGGACACTATTAATTAACTCTTAAACTTTTATAATCCATGAAATAATAATATAAATGTACTTCACATTCCTAATTTTAAAAAAAAAATACAACATTATCTTCTATTGCTTATTGTCAACACATGTCAGGAAGAAACCATCCAGACCCATTTTGAAAAGGGTGTTATCCACTTCACATACTTGGTGGATCTAAATTTTAATAGCCTCTTTTATTTTAACTTGATGTTTTGGGACATTAACCATGATTGAGGAAGTGTTTTATGTTTGATTAACATCCATAAGTAGAGTGGTGAAAGGGAAGGGGGATTTATTTAGGCACATATTCTTCATATGATTCATTAATATCATCATTACTAGATTCATTTTCAACTATGTGTTAGCATAAAAATCATCCTTAAATGAGTTTAGTTGGCTTATTTTCAAGACAATATGTATGTAAAAAAATGTTTAGTTTCATTTCTTCAAGCCAAGCTCTTGATATGTCAAGATATACTTAAAAACTATATCAGGTATGATTATAATATTTTTGGAGTTCAAGATGTGATACCTAAATTTTTTGACCACTTTTACTACTACATAGACACATTTATCAATTATATAATATTTAATCTCATTCATCCTGAAAAATAATGAATTTGATAAGTGATTCTACTCATTCCTTATTTTTTAACAAAAATGGTTGAAAGAGTGTGCTCTAATGAATAGCTATAGATGATGAAATCATTAAAATTTGGGAAAATGAGAGTTGATTCAAGAGAAATGAAAATATATATCATTTCAAAGTAATTATTTTCATTTTTAATCCATTTGAATGTAGTCTTACCAACTCTATGAAATTGGATACAAATATCCATATAAACTTCACATTTTTAAATAAAGAAAGAATGATAGGATTTATTATTTAAATGGATAGTTTTCTAAAACCCTAAAATCATTTTGGATCAATATTCATGCCTTTTTTAGACACCATATGGTTTAGTATTTTTCTTTATTTAAATATGAAGATATAATTATATATATTTAAATAAATACCATGATCTTGACATGTTTATAATACTTTTTCTATACGCTTCTAATGATCTTTTCATCTCATTAAAATGATCATCAAGTCATTAAGATACACTAATTTTGTTTTATTTTTTAGATCATGGAAAGACATATCCATTTATCTCTGAATTTCCATTACTACATTAATAAGACTGAATTACATTATTTTGTAATAGAACATATCCCATGGGGTTGTGAATGTAGTTTTGTGTTGGTAGTCCTTTAAAACTTTGATCTAATTATAGCCTGCAAACCATTAAGCATTGATAACATCTTTGAGATTTTGATAACTTGAAACGCTTGGTCCATGATAGGGAATGGGTAGTTTATACTTCAATGATGTTTTATTCATATTTTACAAATTGACACAAATTCTTATCTTTTCATTTTTATTGTGCACAAGTACACTTTGGCAACCCATGTCAAGTGATGAATGAGAAAGATTGTCTTTCCATTATATATTTTGTTACTTCTTAACAAATATCCCCCATTATTTTTGGGTTGTAATTCTTTTTTTAAACTTAAAATGACTCACTCCTTATTTTAAAGGAATGGTTTGTTTCATTTATTTGGGTCAAAGGGATTTCAAATCAACATATGAATAGGTAAGAATATCGATATATTTTTTTAGTAGTAAGACAAATCTTATTCACTCCTCAAGAGAACAAAACTTACAAATGTTGACCATTATAGGATGATTTTTATAACTAATGTTTACATTCTCATAATCATTTTGAATTAAAAGGGCCCTTTTTCAACTTATTGATAAACCTATCACATTTATCAAAGAGATATTCAAGTGGAACTAGGTCTTTTGGAATTGTATTTCCCTTTACACTAATTACACCATCTTAATTATATTTACTATCAATTCCTTATTACTTTATATGAAAGGTGTATTTTCTGTGGGTTTAATCATTATCTTCAAAATAAAGGTTTTTTAAATTATCTACCTTTTCAATAAATTTAAAGATTTATTGATCATCATATAATTTTTTTTAGTTTTCTAGAATTATTTGGGACACTAGGGTGAAAAATCATCTCAATAGTATACTTATCTTCACAAAACTCAGGATGATGAACTATTGTAGAATTTACCTTAATTTGGGTTCTTCTTATAGGTTTTTAGGTTTGTTTTAAGTCTTATGTGTGTGTATTTATTGTATTTATAAATGCCCTTTATCCTAACCTTTTGAGGTGTTACTCACCTCTCTAGTCCACTGTTGGATTTTGGAGTTATTGTCACAAGTAACTCCTCCCCCTACATGTCACACATATATTCATCACTTGTAAGAGGATTAGAACACTTTGCATACATGTTGAAGTTTGTACATGTAACTCTTTATTCTTCATGTTTTAAAATCTTGATCTTGTTATTACTCTTGCATCCTTATGATGCTCTTTTATATTAAGTTCATTTTCTTTCTCTCTTATATTATTCTTATTATCTACTTGGAGAATCATTTTTATAATACTTTTAATAGATTGTGTGGGTTTTATCCATTTGATAGTTTCCCCACTTGCCAAATCTCTCACCTCAACTTTTTGGTTTGCTTTCATTTCAAGATAACATTGTTCCTTAATTTTTTTCATTGCTTATTCAACATTTTAATTTGATCTTTGGAAATATTCTTTCATGGTATCAGAACATGTTTCTCTTTTAATGTTGAAACTTGAGTTGTACAGGTTTTTTAGGGGAGGAATTTGAATTTTGTTTACAAGGGATTGCACCATCGCATCTGAGTATTAGCTTTTTTGTCCATTTTTAACTTTTTATCATTTTTTCACATATTTTCATTCTAATGTGCATTTCAAGTTTCTCTCAATATAAATATTTTTTAGTTTTTTTAAATTGGTTGCACAACTAAAATATGTCATTTCTTCCATTTTAAAAATCCATCGCATTAAAAATCCATATAAAAAAGAGGCCATATATTTTGATTGGAAATTTTAGTTTCTAAAACTTTTCTAGGTTTTATTAATCCGTCCTCTAATAATTTAGTTTTAAATTTTAAAGAAAACCTAGATCACGAGTTTTTACAAATCATCAAAAATGTATCTCACATTTTTTATATTTAAAAAAATGTGGTTAAAAATGTCTAGTTTTTATATTTTCCTCACTTTATTTTTAATGCTTTTCAAAATCAAAACATTTTTTTTAATTATTTTCATTCAATAAAAATAAATCATTTTTTTTAATAACATCTACACTAGTTTAAAAAATTAAAATAACCAATTAATGTTTTTACATCAAGTCTTAAGTCTTATCCATACCAAGTTTGATTTTTTATAAATACATAGCTTAATTTACAAGCAAATTTTGGATCTTTGGTGTGGAATTTCATTTACAATATATTTAATTTATTTCCTTTCAACTTTCCTT